>VDFB02262991.1:0-76670 GCA_007258455.2 Sequoia sempervirens
GAAGATATAAGAACCAATTCATTTTTCAGATTTGAGGGTGTGGTTGTAGTGTGTGAGCAGTTCAAGTCAGAAGTCCTATCTTCTTGTGTGGGCTTAGGGTGATATCATTCATCATATAGCAGATTGGAGGAGAGGGATAGTGCAGATCTGATTGAAGGCAGTCATCTTACATCCATCAAGTCAAGGTTGGTGCCTTGCACATTAGGGGTTGGTGCTGCTCCTTGTAGGTTGGAGCCTACTAAACAATCTTATTAATATTTCGAGTAGGTTGGTACCTACTTACTTTTGTAAAATCATTTAAACATTTCTACATCAATTGAAGTCAACTTGATAGCATTGATCCATATTAAGAAGTTGATGTTGTGTTAAGGTTTAAAAGTTGATAAAAGTTGAAAAAGTAAAAGTGTGTTTTGATTTACTGATTCACCCCCCCCCTCTCAGTAAATCTTTGTGCTCATCATTTTATATAAAAGCTCCAATGGTTTACTACTTGAGTTCATCCCATTTGACTAAATGTTAGGTTAAAGCTCATAGTAGCAAAACCTGGTTAATTGTGGGTACTTTTTCCCATGCTAGTTAGAATTGTTTGCCTAGGTTATTAAATAAATTAGTCAATGCTAGTCAAAAGTAGGTCAAACTGTCAAAACCAAAAAAATTTGAAAGACACGTTTTTCAAAATGGTTGTGGCTTTTTTCTTATAAACTCCTCAAAATTCAAAAGTTTTAGGTAGTAGGTCAACAATTTTTCAGACTTTCACTTAGATGAGATTGTTCTTGATTCAGAATGGATCACAACTGATGAGGAGCTACATTTAGTAGAGAAGATTTGGATATCTTGAATAAGGCTATGCTCCATGGATGATCATGACCGTGCTCATTTGGAGCAAATGGTTGTAGACATCATGACATTGACTTCCATTTCACGTATCAAGTCATGTTTGCCTTAGAGGCTATTTGAATTTTGTATTTTCGAATTTTGTTTTTTATTTTAAGTAACAAGTCTATGACTTTATGTACTCTAAGATTGAAAATTGATACTCAAGGAGAATCTGAGAGTAATTGGCAACATTGGATCTTTATTTATGTCTTATAATTGACATTTGGACTTTGTTTAATGTTTCTCTTTCTACACTCTATTTGGCTTGAAATGTCATTTGTAGTTTGTTTCTTCCACCTTTTTTGAGTATTTTAGCATCTTTTACTTTGTTGTGTTTTTCATATTTTAAACTCATGTAATTGAATTTCATTTAAACTTTTAGATTGTTGTGCCGTTGCCTTGTAAGTGTAATGCTACTATGTGGTTAATTGCCAGGGTAGAGCTCACAAAGAACCTCGAGGTAGGCTTGGATCCTTAATATGGTAACAATCGACTTTACCTCAAGGTGCCCCAACGGTGACTTATAGGGGTGGGATTAGGTCCATATATTGCCATAAGTTTGAACCCTACATCAGTGTGTCCTCATGGCCACTACAAGGTGCCATGCTTGTGGGAATGAAATGTGGGTCTATGCTGTGAAACTCATCATTCCCTACCATGTGCCTCAAACCCATTGGGAAAAGTTCGTTTGATTATTACTTAGATTGAAAACTTTGTAATCCCTATTAGCTATAGTCTCAATTTATTTCCAATATTTGTTGAACATTTTGATGTAAAGTACTCTCCTTTATGTTAAGTTAAACTTAAGCTAGTAGTTTCTAAATTAACATAATATTTAGATATGTGCACCTTGAATAAGCTTATGCACTTACTATTTGGAATGGTAAGTCAACATGTCTTAATGTATTTGGTAGGCAACTACCATGAGGGGGCATCTCCATATCCACCTTTCAACTACTTGCATTCAACATGCCTTCCATTTGGATTGCTATATAAACAAGATGCTCATTTTTGTTTGTAAGTGATTGAGATAGGAGTCAATAATGTCCATGTGAACAAGATATATTATCTAACTAGTTTTATATTAGATCCTATTCACACTTGCATATCTAAGCATACTTAGGTCATTTACTTTTTGTGTCTCATATCATAGGATAAAAATATTTGTCATGATCTTAGTATCTCCTAGGGTTTCATGCTTGTCTTTATAATAAGGGTTTCTTTATTGTATATTGTATTAGTTTCATTTTTGTATCTAATAAATTCTATAGCTTCATAGAATTTCTATTGCTTCTCTCTTGTGTGGAAGGTTGTTTTGGTTGCAGGTGATATCCTTGGCTTTTGTGGGGTTGATCAACAACTCTTACATGGTATTAGAGCTCTAAATTTGCAATTTTTTCCCTTTTTTCTGGAGAGTTTTGGCTAAGAACTTTTAAATGGTGCATCTTGGTGCAAAACAAGCCTCAAGGTTGAGTTTAGAAGACCTAAAAACTTAAAAATTGATATAAAACTCAATAGGGTTTGGGTTTTGGAAATTTTTTGAACTTCTTTTGTGGGTTTATAGAATTTGCCACATTTTTTTTTACAACATATATGGATCTATATAGTTTTCATAAGGTAGTATAATGGTAGATGCTAGAAGATTGGAATCTCATTGATAATATTCGCCTATGTCATGCTTGCATAAGTTTGGTACAAAATTTTGGAATTTTTTAGTTTTTAAAAAGGTTTTTTTAAAGGTAGGTAGTATGGTCATCGTAGGTTGATGTCAACACTTGCGTAGTTGTCAGAGGGGCATTAGCCCTTGGTTCCACTTAGCCAAAGCTAGTTGATTTAGCCATCGACCACTCTAGCATCATCAATTTAGCCGTTGCCACTTAGCCAAAGCCAGTGGCGCCACTTTTTGGCGACCCAAACAGTGCTAGGGCTTCCATTCACATCACAAAAGGAAGTTGTATTTTTCCATAAGCTATAACTTGGGCATATGGTATCAAATTCTCACAAACAAATAGGTGTTGGAAAGTTGGTTTTGCATCTTTGTAGCCATCTATTTAGTTTTTTCTGATTTTTCTCTAGGTACTTGTTATTTAAATCTGAAGTCAGATTTTGTACTTTGGTTTATCTTTTGGAAAATTTGCAAAAATGTGGATTTTATTTCTTTTACAAGGGGTTTGATTGCTTGAATTGTAAGGGATCTAGTGTTTCTCTTTCCAATTTTTTATTCTTGTGTATACATCATGGATCAAACCCACATTACTTCTCTCACTTCATAAAATTACAATGGGTGGAAAAAACAAATGGAGATACAATGAAAGAAATTGGGGTTATATTGAGTTACAATGGGTACAAAACTTGAACCAAAAAGAGAAAGTGGTACAATAGGTGTGATGAAGCCTATGGAACATTATGCATGTCTACTTCTCGTAATCTTCTTTTTGACATTGAGTCTTGCACAATACCAAATTAGATTTGGAATACGTTGGAGAGTTTATTTGGGAAGTACGATACTTTGCAAGGTTTTTAATTGGAGAATAAACTCATTGGTTTGAATTCTTCTAATTTTGATAGCATCTTGGACGTCTTTACTAAGCTCAAATCACTAAGATTGTAGTTGAAATAGTGTGGTACTGAGAAACATGACACTTAGTTGATTCTTTCCATCCTTGCCAAACTTGGTCTTAATTATTTAGTTTTTGTTTCTACATTTTATGCTACCAGGGATGCCCTTGGTACTACATTCCATATGCCTTCACTTGCTGATTTTTCTGCTTCACTCGCTAGTGAGTAGACAAAGCTAGTTCAAATGGGTATTCTAAAGTCTCCAAAACTACAAGCTCTTATTGCTAATCAAAGCACAAAAGACCAAAAGGCTTCAAGTAGCAAGGGAAAGAAACAGAAAAATAAGGACTTTAAGAACAATGAGCAAGCCAAGGAATCAACATCATAGGCTACTCCTGAGTCCTCTTCTTCTTTTAAGGGGGAATCACCTAGGAAGGAGAAACCCAAATGTGCATATTGCAAAAAATAGGAACATGATGATCATCGGTGTTGTACAAAATATATTGATGAGTTGGAGTTCCTTCTTCAAAAGAACAATATCAAATTGCCTTAAAAATGTTATTTGGTTCATCTTCTTCTTTGACATCATCATCATCTACATGGTCATGGACAGTTGGAGTGGCAAATGGCATAGAAAGATGGAAGGAAAGACATGTTTTGGATAGTTGTGTTGAGTCCTCCTTTCTTCTTTCACTTGTACATGTTTGTTTGCATATTTTATCTTTTGGAGAGCATTTTATTCCTATGGGTTTTTCTCTTCTACTCTTTTTTCAAAGAGATTTATTTGTTTGTACATGGGTATCTAACATGGCCTTGTAGTCAAGACCCATCCTTGCATCTTTGCATGTATTTCACGTAAGAGTGGGTGTTGGTGTGAACATGGCATATTACCTAACTAGTTTCATATTAGGTCTTATTTACACTTGCATACTTAAGTTTTCTTAGGTCATTTACTTTCTCATATCTTAGGATTAAGACACTTGTTATTATCTTAGTATGTCCAAGGGTTTCATCTTTGTTTTTATAACAAGAATTTTCTCATTGTTTCTTGTATCAGTTTCAATTATGCATCTAAGGAATTCTTTGGCTTCATAGCATTTCTTTTGCTTTTCTCTTGTGTGGAAGGTTGTTTTGGTCGTAGGTGATCCTTGTCTTTTGTGGGGTTGATCAACAACTCTTATGAATAATGATTAGAAGCATTTTGTTATTCTTGTAATTGTTTCAAACTTTCAATGTCATATTGTTAACTTAGCAAGTTCACGCTTTGGTGGTTTTTATGTGTCAATGAGATTCTTGGATGTGAGTTTCCTCAATGAATTCAACATGGTATTAGATGTTTCATGGACCCATTAAACCCCATTGCGTCTTGTTTAATTCTTTGTGAATGTCACATTTTGGGTTATTTTCAGATCTGTTATTATAGAGTTGTCCCAATAGAAATCTGGTTTTGTCATTGAACCCACAACTGTCACATAAAGGCGAGTAGTCTTTTGTTCCACAAAGATTGGCCACTGGAAGCTTTAAAACTAAATTTTGGGTCCCAAAGTTGGAGGTTGATTTCCAAAAATCTGTGGGGTTTCCTCCAAAGCTTCAATACTAAATTCTAAGTCCCAAAGTTGGAGTTTGAATTCGAAATTTTGTTCCACAAAGATTGGCCACTGGAAGCTTTAAAACTAAATTCTGGGTCCCAAAGTTGGAGGTTGATTTCCAAAAATCTGCGGGGTTTCCTCCAAAGCTTCAAAACTAAATTCTAAGTCCCAAAGTTGGAGTTTGAATTCCAAAAATCTGTGTGGTTTCCTCCTAATCAGATTGTATTAATGCATCCACAGTAGTCAAATTGCAGGGTAGCCTTTCATTTTATGAAAATTGGCCCTCATTTGCTCCTGAGCTGACATCTTCTATTGAAGAATGTGGATGCTCCATTTTTTCCACCTCTAGATTTGCATATTTGGCAGCTTCCTGGATTTGAGTTCAACATTGTGTCTGCAGTAGTCAAGATAGCTGGTCTAGTCTTTTATTTTGTAAAAATCATCCCTTTGCTCTGTCTAAAATTTCTGCTAGATAACATGGATCATCTATTTTGTGCCATGCACAACACCTTGTTCTAGCATAGGCATTCAACTTGGGGAAGGGGGCCTAGATTTTTTGCCCTTAATAATGCACATCTTTGTGTGGAGACCTATGTTGCAAGGTGTGCACCCTTGGTCTCCTTGTGCTGTGCAGTGCAGTGCTCGTGTTCGTGAAATGGCTTAATCGCCTCCCGTGGATGCATTAACTTTGGTGGTTGTATCGGGCATTAACAGGTTGATCTTTTGGTGCAACGACAATTGTCTATGCAACAATTGGTATCAAAGCCTGGGTCACAGGTTCAAACCCCTCACTTGTGCTTGGGGGGGGGGGATTGTTGCAAGGTGTGTGTCCTTGGTCTCCTTGTGCTGTGCTTGGGTTCGTGACATGGTTTAACCGCCTCCTGTAGATTCATTAACTTTGGTGGTTGTATTGGGCATTAACGGGTCGATCTTTTGGTGTAATGGCAACTGTCTGTGCAACAACCTGTTGTATTTTGCTCATAACCGTTGCATCCAGAAGTGTTTTGGGAATAATAACTAAATATGTAATATCTTTATTTAAGAATGGGAATAATAATTTACTAGCAATCGCACCCTATGGTGCAATAAGTATGCCGAAGACATTGAAGTTGTATTATGTGTTAAATGTATGAATAGATGGGAATCCATTACCATAAAAAGGGTTGCTTTCTGAAAACATTTAGGGTAAAGCTCATTTGAAAAGAGAATTTAAACAACTTTAGAAGGTACGAAAGAAAATGCTTAATATTGGGAGAGCATTTGTCGAAAATTGTCATAAAACGCATAACAGATAAAATTGTATCTGAGATCATAATCCGAGATTCCATGAGATAACAATATTTTGAGGCATTTTGTCAAACAGTTAATTTCTTGTCTATGCTTGGACTTTTTGGATACATGTCTACCAAGGCGGTTGCAGCTACAACATGTCAAAAAAATTTGCTTTCCTTAATGTTTTGTTGGATACAACTTTAGAAGTCACAAAATAAAATGATTAATATTGGGAGAGCATTTGTCCCATTCAAAATTTGAGGGGACTACAAATAGAATTTGAACAAAAGGGAAAACTGATGTAAACTATCAAACTTCTTAGAGAATTCCATATCCACAAACAGGGGTTTAGTAGCTTAAAGATCGACGGGCTCATTAGGAAACAGCTATAAGCTATGATGTAGTATATATCTTACTTTGGAACTCAATTTCAAAGGTAACTTTCCATCCGCAAGATCCACCTGGCTTTGCATTTGAGGCACTATAAAACAAGAAGAAAATAAAATGGGCTGTGATCAGGCACTGGCCCATTCTTATCCTAGATGGCTTCATTTTTTATTATTATTTAAATATATGCAAACCACTTGTTGAGATACTTCCTTTAAGTTCACCTTTTACTAGATAGCTGGGGGCTCTTAACATAATTGAGGCTCTTCACTTGCAAGCCTAGGGCCATCATTTCTTTAAGACGTTTGATGTTATCCAAGAAGGTTGGGTGTGTTTATAATGCAAGAGAGCTAAGGTGTGAATGCTACTGGTTTAACTTATTTAATCAAAGCTAGAGATTAAGCTTTAAGAAGTCTGATATATGTTTCAATTTTGTAAATAGTCTATTTGTAAAGAACTTGGATATCAAACTATTACTGTTTGCTGTTACAATTTAACCATGTCACCTGGTTTCTACTAAGTTTACTATTTTAGCCAATATTATTATCATTCCTGCAATTGTTCAACTTTGTTTTCAAAAAATACCAAAGAAAACTATAATTACTGATTAATTCCTATTTTCAGTTAATGACATGGAAAGTGAAGGAACATACCATTCTTGAGAAAATTTTCTAAAGCTTAGTATGCCAATTTTTGGAAAAATGAGAAAATTGAAATATGCCCCCTTAATTTTTTTTTGATTTTCAGTATCAATTACAATGCAACACACACCTGTTAAGGTTAGCTCCAAAACCAAAATGATGCGGAATAGTAACTCTAACCAAGAATGTGCCCTAAAACCACTTAAGGAAGAGGGGCGAGCATATGGTCAGAGGATCCCTAGGATCTAATAACTCAATATTGAAACTGATACAACTGGAAGTGTAAAATAAACTCAACGCCAAGAATGTGCACACAAGATTCCTTTGAAGGCGAGGTGCTAACATATGGCGGAGGCAACTAAACAATAACTAGAAAACAAATTACAATTGAATGTGAATAGGCGGTGAACCAGCCATGAGAGATCTCCACACTTCCACTTATTTAGTGGGGGAAAAGACTCCACACTTCCACTTATTGAGTGGGGGAAAAGATTACAGAGCAAACTTATTCATCTGCTGCGGTGGGCATCCACTAGTGTAGTGGGGATACTCCTCTTTCAGTGGGTGAAATATGAAAGATACAAGGTTAATTCCTCCACACTGGCGGTAAACCATCCAGGGGTTAAAGTGTTTGCATAAAAATTCACAAGTAAATGCAGCAATAATAATGACTGGATTAGTACTACTAATTCACAGCCTTACAATGAAATAAATCTGCAATTTACAAGTGTTACAATAACATAACCAATGTAAATACTTGAAGGATGATTCTTCCAACTTTTAATCTTCACAAATACAGAATTACAAGCCAAAATTTGAACTTTGTTCAATCTGATATAATGAATCAGCAAACTGAATTTGCATAACCAGCAAATGCAACATAACAGGAATGCTCAAATCTCTTACCACACTTCACCAAACTTCGATGAGGCAGCAGCTGGTCATCATTAAATTGTTCAAATCTTCTTCCAAAATGCTTCTATCTTCTCCAAATGGAATGCACATGGAATTAGCAGCATAGATGCCCAAGAAGTATTGCATATCAAGAAAAGAGCTAAGTCTGATATAAACCAGCAGCCTGTATTTTTTCAACCAACAACTATGCAACACCCAAATGTTCATAACCTCCACAATACTTCACCATATCACCTTAAATTAGAAGCAATTAATCACAAGAAACATGGCAACCAGCTCACATGAAATTCTAATGCCAAATCAAACACCCAAAAAGAAGACACGAATTTCAAAGCTATCTTCTTGAAATGGTACGGCCCTAGGAGAGGGTCGACCTCTCTTTAAAATTCATCCACTTTATTATAAATTCTGATCTTGCACAAATAGGGATGCCTCAAGCATACAAACTGAAAGAACCAATACCCATGTGCAAATAAAAATCATTCAAAGAGTTGCATATGAAAATCACCTTCAGCCATGAACGAACCAGCAAGCTCAAAAACTGAAAAATACATCAAATTCTTCAACAATGAAACTCAATGTGCACTTCTGAATGAAGCACACTCTCAATCCACCATCTAGGGAACCATAGTTTCAGGCCCGAAGAATGGAGTCAATTTGCTAAGCTTCCCCTTAGCCGGGTTCTGAATTCAATCCAGCAGCATTTTGTTATAATTTTCCAAAGATGAGAAATGAATGAGCAATGGCCTGCTTTTATAGAATTGAAGGTGACTGTTGGCTCTTCAGCTTCCATCTTTTTTTCCCTCCAAAAGAGACACCCATTTCACTTTTGAAATATTTTAACTTTTTAAAACATTAAATTCACCTTTCTAGGCGTCCAAGACTTGAGGAGAAATATTTACTTTAGAAATATTTAAATAATCTCTCAATGAGGCGTCCACCCTCAAAGGCCACCTTTTAAAACAACTTTAAGTCATTAATACTAGGCCAAGGGGGCCAATAAGAAATTATAACATTAATGACTTAGAATAAATCATTTTACCCAAAATGAGCCTCAAAATGCTGAAAGCCAAATATGCTCCAAACTGCACTGCTCGAAATGGAAACTGAGCTGACTGCTGATGCTACTGCCCAAGATGGCACTGCCAGAAATAGAACTTACTAAAAATAGTAAATTCTAAAAAGTTGCCCAATGCCTTTGCAAAACATACCACTGCGAAGCTCTCTGAAAACCCAGAAAACTCCACCAGACATGCATCCGAAACTCTAACATACAAGCCATCAGAAATGCATCAGAACCCCTATAAAATAGGAAACCCTAATTTTACCTCTGACGAGCCTACGGGCTTCCGAAATAGGCTATCAGTCACTTGAAGGGCGTATAGCTAAAATGGGGACATTACAGTCTGCCCTTCCCAAAATTGCTTGTCCTCAAGCAATTCTAATGCCTTCCCAAAATCACCATGCTTAACCAAATTGAAACGGAATATAATCCCTGGGTCCCAAATCAACCTAGGGGAAAGATAGCACCAGCTGAAGTAAGCACTGCACTGCTGGATGCCGATACAAAAAGCCTCCTGATAAAAACTAATCAAAAACACCATAGAAGAAAACTCCAAAAGACCAACATTAGCTTCATCTTCTTTAGCTGTTGAATAGCGAACCCAAGTGATACCAGGATCCCAAATCATCCTCAGGAACACTATTCCTCTGATCTGTTGCACTACTCTGATTAAAACATCTGAATTCTCAAGGTGTAGCAACATGTCTCGGTCCACAAAAGACAATGCACCAAACATGTCAGTGCCTGGGTCCCATATCAGTCTGTAGGACCTCCAAACCTTGTTGTCATAATTCTGATCAGCAACAAAAATGTTCTTAAACAAGTCATCAAACCAATGCCAAACCAAGAACCATGCTCCACACTCCATTTCAATCCAAGAGGATATACAATCACTGAAAAAACTCCAAGAAATCTTCACATAATTCACTTCAAGAACTTCAATTTGACAAATCAAATCAGCTAATAACTCGCTGCTCCAGTTAGTAATGTATGAGATGTTACCATGAATTCCACTGTTTATCATGAAAGAACAACCCATACCTAAATTTTGACCATACTGTATCATTCTCTTACTCATCTGAGGTAGAAATTTAGTCCATATAGGAGATGGAGAGACCTGAAAATGAATAAACCAGCTTCCTAACAGGTCAGAAAACATCTTAGGATCTGATTTTTGGAAAATCAGCATCCAAGAAAATAAACAGCTGCTGCAAAACTGAAAATCAGAATCCAAAATATTACATCTACTCATATCCACAGCTGAAAACAGTCTCTCTGAAGATTTCATTACAGAAAAGAACCGTTCTTTGCTCAAAACTTCTCTCCAATCCATTTGTTGATGAACAAATGGATCCATCAAGTGGCTGGTAAGGAAGGGAACAACACCATTAATTCTGAAATTTTGATCCTTATCCCTTCAAAGAACCTTCCTACCATACCCTAGAAGATTTTTCATTTCACATCGAGGATGCCAAACAAGGATACCTGACTAACAACGATCCACCACGCCCCTGAAGAAATTCACAACACATTCCCAAGTGCCAAACAACTCCAAATGCACACTTAAGAAAATATTGACTTCTTTGGTGAACCACTGAAGTCTATCCATGAAAGTTTCAAAAACAAGGGAGCCTGAACCAAACATTGTCTTCCAATCCAACTCTGAAGACATGTTAGTGTGAGCATTACTCAATCCAAAGGATAAACTGTAAGGCATGTAAACAATATGTCTTACCAAAACAAGTTTTGACAACACCTTGATGTCAAAGATGGGAAAGTCATCATGAATCAACAAATCCCATATGGCAACTGAATTCTCTAAACCTCTTATGCATCCACTTAAAAGTAAGCTTAGAGGATTGTCAATCATAGAGTATAACTCATTCCCACATTCTCTGAGATGTTTGAAATTAGCTTACCTCCATTACACCTAACTGAGCATTCGCTAACATGCACTTCGTTGATTCTAGCTCAGAAGTAAGCTTATCAACCTTTCTTTCACATCCTTGAAATGCACCAATGATCTTTGTGAATTCGTAGGTGTAATCCCGATCATTAATCCAGCATAGATACTCTGATTTCATAATCACTAAGGAGTCTTTAATAAGTTGCAGATTAAAGAGAGTGACTCCATCCCAAACTTCTCCATGTCTCTCTTCAATCGAACTATGTGAGCGGTCAAATCTAAATAAAGCATGCACTTCATCCTCAACAAAAAACATGAATTGACCTTTCCACTCACAAAAATGCAAGGATGGTGAACTGCTGATAGGCTGCATTTCAAAATCAGAACTCTGTTTCTTGTCTTTGTTGCCCCCATAGCTGCTCCAAGACTCTTGTTTTTCACCACCCACCAACTAAAAATGCTCAAGGTCATGAAGAGAATCAAATCCTACCAATTCTTTGCACCTTTGTTCACAATCAACTACATAAAGAGGAAAATCTGATTTGAACTTGAGAACTTTTTAAACTCTTCATCAGCAAAGGCCCCGTGGTCTTTTAGCTCTATTTCCCCTTCACTGTCTCCTTGATTATATATAAAAAAAGCCCCCAACTTGATCAATGAGTCATTATTGATTGCAAACCTGAAAGTTTTAGCAGCGACAAACTTTTCTTTAGTGGCTGCAACCAAATTAAAATGGTCATTATGGGACTTTTTCATGCAAGCTATTTTGTCAAAAACAACTTCTCCTCCAAAGGCCATCCCATAGCTTGCAGTGAAATCTGAATTTTGTTCTTTATTGGGATCAAAGGGAAATTTATCCCATACAAGTTCCTTAACAAAATTAGGTGCCTTCACACCCGGATCCCAAATGTTGAAGGGCTGATTACTTTGATCAAGAGGAAATTGCCCTTCGTACTCCTCTTGGAATGGTGAATCTCTGAATGAGACACCTCCCAACTCACCAAAACTGATATCTTCATGAAAATCTTTCTCCAACAGCTTAGTTTGATGATCAAAAGATTCAAATCCATGACTACTCATGTCATCTTCACTGAAATGAAGTAAAGTATCTTCATTACTAGCTGATTTGAAAACTTCATCCTTCTTGTCTTCAATGAGCCCTTCATGTAAAGGTATATCACTGATCTCTTCATTAGTTGTTACAAGCATACCAAGGAAGTCTTCTTGATTCCTTGTCATAGACTCTTCATGTGTACTCAAAATTGATGTTGCCTCATTGCACTCATCCTCAGCATGTGCAGACAACTGCATATCAATAGGTACTTCTTGAGAAACAACCTTATAATCATTGAGAAACAACATTTTATTTCGTCTTCTGCATTAATGACTACCTCATTTTTCTTGCTTTGTCTTCTTCAAGTGTGGCTTCAATTTTCTCACACTGAATGAACAAATCTCTGATCAACATACCAGCAGTAGAGGAATTCTTTCCTTCTTGTTCATGAATGTTTAACAGAAAAGTTAAGACGGATTTTGGAATGTCATCCATCTCATTGATAGTTAAAATTAAAATGTTTCTCATTGCTGCAACTACATCCTCTTCTTGTTCACTCCAAGTTGAAATGAAGAGGTAATGGATCAAATAATATATTCGATCTTGCATACCCAATTCAACCAGCAAAATACTTGTTTTGAGTTCTGAAAAGATCTTCAATATAGCAGCTCTTCTGGAGTACTGATTGCTATCAGTTTCATCAAGGTCTTGAAAACTTTCCACTATCATATTTAATATGGTCTTCATAGTTTCGTCATCATAGGGCAATTGGGGAATTACAATTCTTATTATCTCCATGAAACAGGAAGAAATCAGTAGCTTGGTTTCTTCATCAGGATGCCCCAACCAATAGGGCTGATTCAAAGTATTCACTATAGGAGCTAGTGCCAACTCCATTTCTCTGAAGGTGATGGCTTCACATCTCAAGCATTGTTCTAACAAATGAAGAATGTTCTCTTCATTTTCTCTTGACTGAAATTCTTTGTCCAAGTCTCTTTCCACCATATAGAGTCTCCCAACTTCATCTCTTTGCACAAATGCCATGCCTTGCCTGGAACCCAGTAGAATTTTAGTTTGAATTCAAACTGGGTGTAGTACCCGAGATCCAGCCATCACTCATGCCAAATCATGGCATTTGATCCAGGGATGGCAAGATCTTTTGCTTGATACCACGAAATAATGCCCTTAATTTTTTCTTGATTTTCAGTATCAATTACAATGCAACACGCACCGTTAAGGTTAGCTCCAAAACCAAAACGATGCGGAATAGTAACTCTAACCAAGAATGCACCCTAAAACCACTAAAGGAAGAGGGGCAGCATATGGTTAGAGGATCCCTAGGATCTAAATAACTCAATACTGAAATTGATACAACTGGAAGTGTAAAAATAAACTCAACGCCAAAGAATGTGCACACAAGATCCTTTGAAGGCGAGGTGCCAACATATGGTGGAGGCAACTAAACAATAACTAGAAAGCAAATTACAATTGAATGTGAATAGGCGGTGTACCAGCCATGAGAGATCTCCACACTTCCACTTATTCAGTGGGGGGAAAGACTCCACACTTCCACTTATTTAGTGGGGGAAAATATTACAGAGCAAACTTATTCATCCGTTGTGGCGAGCATCCACTAATGTAGTGGGGATACTCCACTTTCAGTGGGTGAAATATGAAAGATACAATGTTAATTCCTCCACACTGGCGGTAAACCATCCAGGGGTTAAAGTGTTTGCATTAAAATTCACAAGTAAATGCAGCAATAATAATGACTGGATTAGTACTACTAATTCACAGCCTTACAATGAAATAAATCTGCAATTTACAAGTGTTACAATAACATAACCAATGCAAATACTTGAAGGATGATTCTTCCAACTTTTAATCTTCACAAATACAAAATTACAAGCCAAAATCTGAACTTTGTTCAATCTGATATAATGAACCAACAAACTGAATTTTCATAACCAGCAAATGCAACATAACAGGAATGTTCAAATCTCTTACCACACTTCACCAAACTTCGATGAGGCAGCAGCTGGTCATCATTAAATTGTTCAAATCTTCTTCCAAAATGCTTCTATCTTCTCCAAATGGAATGCACATGGAATTAGCAGCATAGATGCCCAAGAAGTATTGCATATCAAGAAAAGAGCTAAGTCTGATATAAACCAGCAGCCTGTAATTTTTTCAACCAGCAACTATGCAACACCCAAATGTTCATAACCTCCACAATACTTCACCATATCACCTTAAATTAGAAGCAATTAATCACAAGAAACATGGCAACCAGCTCACATGAAATTCTAATGCCAAATCAAACACCCAAAAAGAAGACACGAATTTCAAAGCTATCTTCTTGAAATGGTACAACCCTAGGAGAGGGTCGACCTCTCTTTAAAATTCATCCACTTTATTATAAATTCTGATCTTGCACAAATAGGGACGCCTCAAGCATACAAATTGAAAGAACCAATACCCATGTGCAAATAAAAATCATTCAAAGAGCTGCATATGAAAATCACCTTCAGCCATGAACGAACCAGCAAGCTCAAAAACTGAAAAATACATCAAATTCTTTCAACAATGAAACTCAATGTGCACTTCTGAATGAAGCACACTCTCAATCCACCATCTAGGGAACCATAGTTTCAGGCCCGAAGAATGGAGTCAATTTGCTAAGCTTTCCCTTAGCCGGATTCTATTTCAAACCAGCAGCATAACTTTACAATATTTTCCAAAGATGAGAAATGAATGAGCAATGGCCTGCTTTTATAGAATTGAAGGTGACTGTTGGCTCTTCAGCTTCCATCTTTTTTTCCCTCCAAAAGAGACACCCATTTCACTTTTGAAATATTTTAACTTTTTAAAACATTAAATTCACCTTTCTAGGCGTCCAAGACTTGAGGAGAAATATTTACTTTAGAAATATTTAAATAATCTCTCAATGAGGCGTCCACCCTCAAAGGCCACCTTTTAAAACAACTTTAAGTCATTAATACTAGGCCAAGGGGGCCAATAAGAAATTATAACATTAATGACTTAGAATAAATCATTTTACCCAAAATGAGCCTCAAAATGCTGAAAGCCAAATATGCTCCAAACTGCATTGTTTGAAATGGAAACTGACTACTGATACTACTGCCCAAATGGCACTGCCAAAAATATAACTTACTAAAAATAGTAAATTGTAAAAAGTTGCCCAATGCCTTTGCAAAACATACCACTGCGAAGCTCTCTGAAAACCCAAAAAACTCCACCAGACATGCATCGGAAACTCTAACATACAAGCCATAAAAAATGCATTAGAACCCCTATAAAATAGGAAACCCTAATTTTACCTCTAACGAGCCTACGGGCTTCCGGAAATAGGCTACCAGTCACTGAAGGGCATATAGCTAAAATGGGGACATTACAAAAATTTAGAAAAAGAAGAAACTATGACTATTAAATATATAATGGCCCTTTTCAATTTTCACAGTCCAGTCACTTCTTTCCCCAGTTAGTATCAGTTGTTTTCCCACTCCAATCATCTTTGTCACTTTACTACACATTAGACTGCCATGAGTGCGTTTTCAATTGAATAAGACTACATAATAGACTGCCATGAATACGTTTTCAACTGATTAAGACTACACAATAGATTGCCAGAATAGAGTGTCATCTATCACTAGCCATTCCACCCAGTTTCTTCATTTCTGCGTTCCACTTTTATGTACATTATGGTCTTTTCTGGCCTGCTGTTCTACGCAACTTGCAGTAAGGACTGGCAGAGTCTAAGCAAAATAGACTGCGTTGGGAAAATGAAAAACCATGAGCAAAACACCAGCGTTTGAATTTCCTGAATTTGAGTTCACTTTTGTATTTTATTGAGGAAATAAGATTTGTATGGTCACTTTAATTTGTCTTACATAAAAGTTGCATTTTATATTTTATTGAAGAGATAAGATTAAGTGTAAGCCTAATGACTTTCTTCATTTGAGTTTCCTGTAGTTAGTTGTAACTCTTAGTTGGGTGATTGTTAGTGTTTTTTTTCATAGCTGAATTTTGTAATGGATTAAATTCTGAGTGGTATGATGAGTTTGTATCTTTGGGGCACGCTACACTGCACTGGGAACATCAATTTAAGTAAGTTCCTGAAGAAATAGATAGATAAAATAGAAACATGGAAAAATTGCTCCTGTGTGCAAAAGATCTGTAAAAGTCACCAAATTGAAGAGTATCCCAGAAGTTTGGAATGCAATCATAAAACCTATTGCAAATACACAAGACTTGCATAAGCAACTTATGCCTACAGGGAAGCCAAATCCACACCCACTAAGCATGAAAATTCATTTGCTAAATGCAGTCCCAAAAATCATAACTTTGCTTTCATAAAATGAAAAGAAAATCGCGATTCCTACATTTTCCAATGAGATTATAATGATTATTTCAGTAAAACCTCATAGACCTTTCCAACTCATCAATCATAATTAGTGGTGCTTGTAAATATTTGGGAGCGAAACTTGCCATATGCAAAGTGCTTTCTAAATAAACAAGAAGATATATGTTAAGTGCGAGTATGCAATGTGCTTTGTAAAGTAACAAGAAGATATATATATTATGTTCAAGGCTGATGCCTTACTATCAAAAAACCCAATCTGAAGCCATTAAAAAACAAAGTTCAAAAGTAAACCTAAAAACAAAGGACAGTCTAACGAATAGATGGGAGTCCATTGTTGATGTTAGCAGCTTTGGGCTCAATTCATCCAGCCCCAATTGAAGATATAAATTATTTATATGTGTAAATGGCAACATTATTTTTTGGCCGACTTCCTTGCATTATTCTTCCTTGGCTGACCTTCATTGTAATTCATCATTATTAATTGTATTTATTCCTTGGTGGCCGACCTAGTTTATTGAAAGGGTGCGACCTATCTAGCAATGTATTTATATGAGGTCATTTCCTCTCATTTGCACATCAAGCAAGTTCAATCTCCTTCTCCATTAAGTGCTAGCTCTTCAAGAAGAATAGTGCGAATTCATAGAGGAACAAATTGTGTGTTTATTCAAGTGCGAATTGAAGGTCAGACTACTAGTTTGTGTTACAGCCATTGCTGATGCTGATCTTTGGCCTTGTGTGTGGCCTCTTTGTAATGTAACTTGTTGCCATTACTCATATATATAAGAGATATAATTGTTGTTGGGTTTTTCTCCCTCAAGAGGAGGGTTTTCCCAAGGTATCTGCTGTGTTATTGTGTCTGATTTTGAATTAATTTTCTGTGCATTACATCTGATCATAAAACTAACATGGTATCGGAGCGGGTTTGAAGATCATCTTGATCAGATTGTTATTATAGCGATACTCTTTACTCTCTTTCTCATCGTCGTTTGCTTCTATCTCTTCGTCAAGATGGTGAACGGTCTTAAGCTTGAGGATAGACTTGAGGGAGCATCTAATTTCACATCTTGGAGATTTAGAATTATGCTCACCTTGGAAGAAAGTGAATTGGTTGAGTTTGTGGAGAGCAAAGTCCCCGAACCTACTGACGAGGAAGAGAAGGTACAGTGGAAGAGGAAAGATATCAAGGCGAAGAAGATGTTAGTTGATTCCGTGAAGGATCATATTGTTCCTATTGTCTCCAAGTTGAAGACAACAAGAGAGATGTTTAAAACTTTGGAGGAGATGTATGAAATCAACAACACAAGCCGTGCACTTGCATTGAAGCAACAACTTCATTATGTGAAGATGACGGAAGGATAATTTGTTATCGCTTACTTCATGAAGATTTCCGAATTGAGAGATCAGCTCTCTTCTATTGGTCATTTTGTTGATGTCAAGGATTTTACCATGCTTGCCCTTAATGGTCTTCCTTCATCTTGGGAATCTTACATTCAAGGAATCAGTGCAAGATCGAAACTTCCCAAGTTTGATCGTTTGAGGGCAAATTGTATTCAAGAAGAGTCTAGGTTGGTTGTGAGAGGTATTGGTTGAAGCTCTACAAATGAAGACATTCATGTTCTTTCTGCTCAATCCTTGAAGAAGAAAGGGAAAGTGGAAAGAAAGGATATTTCAAGAGGAATAGAGATAAAGGAGTTGATGGTGCTCCCGCATTCAAGAAGAAGTGGGACCTCTCTAAAGTCCAATGTTTTCGTTGTGACAAGTTTGGTCACTATGCAAAGGATTGCCCCACCAGGCCTAATCAGCATGCTTCATTTGCAGATGTGGATGAGATATCTTCTTAGAAGGATTCTAGGGAATTTCTATTCTAAGCCATGGGCCTGTGTTCAAGCCGTGAAGGTTGTGTGCTGATCTGTGCGCAAGAGCAGCGTATCTTACTGCATTCAGTATTTGCATCTATCAGAATATTTAAAGAGATAAGTATTCTTTGTTTGTTGAGTTATATCATTTAGTTGGATCTTGTAATTAGTAAAGAGAGATAGTGGTTTCTCTTGAATTGTGTTCTCTAGCATAAGATCCTTTGAAAATTTCATTTATTGCAAGTTATTTCATGCTGGTTGTGAAGATTTCTGAGTGTGACTTTGAAATAAAAGGAGAATTGCATTTTTGATGGTGAGTAGTTGGTCACATCGATATCATTCTTTAATGCATGAACTGTGATAGAGCCTTGAACTCTTGGAGAGAGTTGGTTCTACATGCTAATTGTATAATGCTTTCAAGAAATTTGTAGTTGTGCAGATTGTCTTTCTTTTGTTGTGCTGAGTTTGACACTCTCGAGAGGAGTAAAAGATGGAAGAAAGAGTTATATCAAAAATTAAATAAAGATAAGTTTCTTTATCCCTTCATTCTGATCCCTTGATATATTTCTCTTATAGGTTGACTTACTTATTCATGTTTTAATATTGTTCATAAATTCTTATATATTCATGCTATAACCTGAGATAGTAAACCTTGTATGATTCTAGTTTTGATATTTCTTTGGATAGTTATAAACAGTTAGTAATCTCTCTCTAAAATGCTTTGTGGACAGTTAGAAGCAAGACGGTGATGAGAGATTGCTTAGTGATGAAAAGTTTGAGGCATCTTGTGAGGAAGTCATGCCAATCAAGGAAATGATCAAGCGTGAAGTCACAACTTGCAACCATGAGACTAAGTTGGTGGCTAGAGGGAGTTCACTTCCAAAAGTCTTCTTTGCAATCTCTGAAGTAGGGATCAAGAGGGAGTTCTGTGACTCACTGAGAAGAAGTGAAGGTTGTAGTGTTGCAAGGCCGAGTGTTAAATCCTTGAAAGACCTCTTCAGCTGCTAAGATCAAAATTGTACAAGACGTTCATCTGGATTTGATATTGGTAGCTCTGCAAACCTATTCAGAATAGAGTGATCTGCAATGAGGTCGAGGAGGTCAACCCTGAACTCTCTTCTGTACTAGAGGTGTGCACTGGAAAACATTTATCTAAGGCAGCGCTGTAGGCAATCATTGGTCGATGAGGTCAGAAGGTTGATGCATGTACTTAAAGATTCAGAGGGAGCCTACTGAACCTGAAGAAGATGGTTAAGAAGGCTGCAGCTAGTTTTGGTGGATCCTCTATATACACAGTTGATTGGATCGTTGTTGTATCTAGTCAATACTAGACCGAATATTTGCCTTGCAGTGAGTGCACTTAGTCAGTTTATGTGTGAACCAAGGCAAATACTTCTAGTTGCAGCAAAACATATTCTGAGACACTTGCGTGGCACAGTGGGATATAGCTGAGATATTCTTCAGGTGTGGATTTGAAGTGTCACTGATCGGAAGAGCACCTCTGGATGTTGCTTTAGTTTGGGATCTGCTATGATTTCCTGGTGCAGTAGGAAGCAGTCATCTGTAGCACTGTGTACTGTAGAGGTCATGTACATTGTAGCATGTGTGGCAGTTTGAGAAGCAGTGTGGCTTCAGAAGCTCCTTGCAGGATTGGTTGGACAATCGTTGGAGCCGACTGTCATCTATTGTGTTAATTAAGCTATGTGGAGCCTTCTGTCAATACAGTGTTTCATGACAGAACTAAACATGTTATTGAGGAAAGCATTTCAGTTGAGGTATATCAGCATTGATGAGCAAACGACAGACATTCTCACCAAGCCTCTCTCCAGGATAAAGTTTGTGTACTGTCGAGATAAGCTTGGTATGGTGCAGAATCCAGCCCTTAATTGAGAAAGAGTTTGAATATCAATGATCCTCTATAATGAGTTCTCCCTTGGTAATGAGTTCTTCTCTGTGAGAGAAGTTCGAGTTGAAATCCCTTGGTAATGAGTTCTTCTCTTAAAGAGAAGTTCGAGGTGAAATCCCTTGATTCCACCCTCTGGGAGAGCCATGGTGGATGCCATGTGTGTGACTCCATGACAGCGTCACGTGAGAGAGTCCGTGATGATTTTCTTGTACTTGTGTTTTCACCCTCTGGGAGAGCCATGGTGAAAGTCATGTTGAGGTGACAACATCACGCAAGTGACGAACACTTGTACATACCATACATGGTTGTAGCCATGAGGTGATATGTCTTATGCAGTTGGAAGTATTTCTCCCTAGCTGAGAGGGAGTGTTGATGTTAGTAGCTTCGGGCTCAATTCTTCCAGCCCCAATTGAAGATATAAATTATTTATATGTGTAAATGGCAACATTATTTTTTGGCCGACTTCCTTGCATTATTCTTCCTTGGCCGACCCTCATTGTAATTCATCATTATTAATTGTATTTATTCCTTGGTGGCCGACCTAGTTTATTGAAAGGGTGCGACCTATCTAGCAATGTATTTATATGAGGTCATTTCCTCTCATTTGCACATCAAGCAAGTTCAATCTCCTTCTCCATTAAGTGTGACCTCTTCAAGAAGAATAGTGCGAATTCATAGAGGAACAAATTGTGTGTTTATTCAAGTGCGAATTAAAGGTCAGACTACTAGTTTGTGTTACAGCATTGCTGATGCTGATCTTTGGCCTTGTGTGTGGCCTCTTTGTAATGTAACTTGTTGCCATTACTCATATATATAAGAGATATAATTGTTGGTGGGTTTTTCTCCCTCAAGAGGAGGGTTTTCCTAGGGTATCTGCTGTGTTATTGTGTCTGATTTTGAATTAATTTTCTGTGCATTACATCTGATCATAAAACTAACACCCATTACCGTAAAAAGGGTTGCTTTCTGATAACATTTAGGGTAAAGGTCATTTGAAAAGAGAATTTAAACAACTTTAGAAGGTACGAAAGAAAATGCTTAATATTGGGAGAGCATTTGTCCAAAATTGTTATAAAAGGCATAACAGATCAAAATCTGAGATTCCATGAGATAACAATATTTTGAGGCATTTTGTCAAATAGTTAATTTCTTGTCTATGCTTCCACTTTTTGCATACGTGTCTACCAAGGCGGTTGCAGCTACAACATGTCAAAATTTTTTGCTTTCCTTAATGTTTTGATGGATAGTACTTTAGAAGTCAAAAAATAAAATGATTAATATTGGGAGAGCATTTGTCCCATTCAAAATTTGGGGGGGACTACAAATAGAATTTGAACAAAAGGGAAAACTGATGCAAACTATCAAACTTGTTAGAAAATTCCATATCCATTTCTTGAAATCTGCTATTATTCCATCTGCTCTGTTAAACAGAAGAGTGGGCAGCCACAATATTACAACTTAGAAAGAAAGTACTCCAGCAACTCCTTTAAATGTTAATTTTCTCATGCAAATGGGGATGCCTGATTTATGAGAACACCACCCTGTGTCATCTTGTGAAGCTTATAACAACAGCAAAATCTTATGTGTTGCCTCTATATCCTGTCCACATCTGTGCACAATCAAATAGATTTAAATGAATAAATCTTGAACTTACAAAAAGAATGTATGGCATAATGCAGTTCTAAGTTCCAAGCAAAGCTTGGGGCATATATATTAAAATATTTTGATATGGATGGGTGAACCAAAACAGCTTAAAACCTAAAATACAGTTACATGCTTACCCTGGTGATAATCCCATGTTGTAGTGTACTGAGATCAAGTACTTCTGCTGAAACGTGTAGATATGTAGCTTGCAATGTGCAAGGTATGTAACATTGCATGCTACTATGCAAAACATAAAAGTAAGTTTATCAATCCTCTTAGATTGATTTATGAATCATTGAATCCTTTTAGCAACTAGAACAAAGCATTTAAAAGTATTCACTAAAATTATAAATAGAGAGAATTGATGGTTAACCAATATGAATTGGCACTAGAAACTACATTATGAGCTCACATAAGTAAAGTGTGATAGATCTACAAAAGCACGAAGATAATCAATAAGCTCCCAGTAAAATATTACTGAATAATTGAGGACGTACATGATTCAATGTTATATATCAATCTGAGCATATGAACACGTCCATCTTTAGAAATTGGTGAGCAGATAAATTGCAGAAATTGCTGAGCAGATAAGTTCCTGAAATCATTGCCAATAAAGTTTCAAGCAGCAGCTTGAGTCAGGATCATTTATATATGTTGTATTCTATACCTAAAATAAGTTCTAAATGTATGATTAGTGATGATTTGCTAAAATATATGACATGATGATTTCATACATATTTACTCAAAATATGATATCTTAACACCAAGAAGCAATCTGAAAAAACCATTACTCTGTAGCATTTGGCTATCAGCTTAGATCTAGAATTGTGAAGCTCCAGAGAAATGCCTGTGGGTAAATACACCACCTTGATGTTTCAATTCACTCTTGCATTTGTTGCCCTTTCAGCTATAGCTATTTTTAGGAGAATTTTGTGAATACAAAATAATTTCAGTGAATCTAGTTAGAAAGAAGTTTACTAAATTGTAACTCTAAAAAAATTACTAAAAATAAATTAATATTAAAAACAAAAATAAAAAAGATAATGCTAAATTAAATAATTTTAAAAGTAATTAATAATAATATAAGTTTAATTAGACTTATATAAAAATATACTATATATAAAATTGAATATCATAAAAATTAAAGAAGTTAATAATACCGTTTGATGTTGAACGGTGCAGATTTCAATGGACAGTTATCCAAGTGGACTTTTGTTATGCTTGCTTGTATGCAAACATTTCTTTTCTCTAGAGAGCTTATATTGTTGATTGATGTGATGCCAATCGGATTTGCAAACTTGTTTGAAGAAGGATGATCTTTTGAGAGGGAAAGGAAAGGTGTTTCATTCCCTACAGTGGCATGCCAGTCGTGCAATGTTGAGGCTTCTAACAATTGTGGATTTATAACAATTGTAGTTGCAAATATAGTATCAAGAGCTTTTCCACACCAAGCAAATATACGTCCAGATTTGATCAAGATAATTGGAGGAGTTGGTAGAAGAGGCAAACCAGATAATTCATAATTCGTTTCCTTCAATTTCACAATGACGACCCCAAAGTGTTACATCAATGGTCAAGCATGACATGTCAGTGATTGTTGCAGTACACTTGACTGTTTTAGTTCCATCTCTCTTACGAATGGTCTATGTAGGGGAGATAGATAAAAGTACACCAAGAACATCAACAAGGGAATTAATAGGCAGTGACAGTAGGGAATCTATGCTCTTTATATGCAAGCTATGCATGGGTATTGTAGAGTCTACACATGTCGAAGGACTAATTGTTGATGAGTTTAGTAGGAAGATTTCAAATGGGTTTGTTGAGCTACTATATTTTGTGTTTGCAACTTTTATGTGACCATTAGAAATAATGTAGACTGTTAGACTGCACAACATTGTAGAACTCATCAACAAGTTCATTGAAGCATGTCACATGTATTTCAAAACCTGCTTTGTCAATGATGTCAAAACCAAAGACTTTTCCTGCTCCGTCAACATTGTGAAACTCATGGATTGGAGTCTTTGTTAATGCTCTACCCTCAATGAACCAACGCTTATAGTATGGGGTCAAAGTTTTGATGGGAAGTATTTCAGAAGGGGCAATGGTTGGTTGTTGGATAGAGCTTACATCTTGGTGTAAACCAATTGGGCCCTGGGAGCTAGTAGATGGCATACGACTTGTAGCCTGTAGAAGAGGAGTTGGAGCGCCAACGAGCGGTGTAATGCCCCACCAAGCAACCCCAAAGGATACATTACATCTAGCATTTATGGCACCAATTTTTTTTTTAAAAGTACTATCATACACCATAATAACATCATTACATGATATGAAACTAAACATGAACTACATATAACAAATCCCTCGGGTTTACAAGACTGCATTGCTTTTCACAACAACATCATTACATCACATGGATGGTAAGTATACACCAGTAACCATAAAATAATATGAACATGATCAACACATTAATCAAAGGTTACAATCTTACAATGCCGCTTCCCAACATGAATGGGGAAGATACAATAAAATAGAATGATACATTTGAAATGAAGAAGTACAAAGCTGCAATACTGGATCTAACTCTAGTACAACTCAAGAGTCACTGCAAGGTACAATTTCGCACTTCTCGATCAACGACTGGGGACCCAATGGGGTGCATAGCACGTTCCACCCAACCACGTGGACCGGAAGGCCCACCCCCCGTGCTAAGAGATGACAAGAAGGATCCCCAACAATAACCATCATACAGAACAAGGATACAAGACTTTACAACAAGATCCACAATAACGTAAGGCAATCTCAGCACAAGATGTGCCCAACATAAGGAATAACCAACAAAGCTTCAACATACAAATGCCAACATGTGCTTCCAGAGGCCCAAGAATAACATAGAGGGAAACAAGCATACATAGTTGTTAAAGGAAGAGTGTCATCGCAATGTTGCATGGGTTACCCTGGCGAATCTTCCTAGGTCCCGGCCCCCAACTTGGGTTACCCTGGTGACCTCTTACGAAACCCGGCCCCACATGCAATCCAATGCGGCATCAATTATCTTTCATAAGGACAAGACAATGATTTTTCCATTCCAGGCCTTCTCAACTCATCTCAAGCCCATACAAGCACTTGAGCCATGAGTGAGGTATTCACTTATATCTTGTTAATGTGTGATTCTATCCAAAACCCCTAATTAAATATTAACGTTTTCACTTGATTAACAAACTTCCAATGAGTTACCCTGAGACCACTTCCGGGTCTCGGCCCCCATTGAAAGCCACTCCCCTTATAAACAACAAAACTCAAAAGACACTATCAGGGTAAGCCCTATGCACAACATATAAAGCCACATGATAAATTGCATTAAGCAAGGCAAACACCATCCTACACAAAATCTTCATAACGAAACTATTTTCAAGTGCAAGGCTAAACCCATAACATCAAATAGATCATACGAGCAATAGTTCACAAAGAACCAAAAGTGAAGGCCAATAATAAAGCAACACCTTTCTTTCCCTTTCTCTGGAAGACTGATAAATCACTAAAACAAGGGTTTCCCAACAAGGTGGCAACAAAACTTGATCTCAAAATCAACATCAAACTCAAAGCCAAAAAACAACCTCCATAAATAAAATTCATCATAAACTCCAAAATTGCACACAAAATGTCAAGAACAGAATAAAAGTGACAACATTACAAAGAGACCTATAGACTTAACCAGAGCTAACATACACAATTTTTTCACAAAATTAGTCGGGTATCCAAAGGAGTCCTCTATTTCTTCCTCACAAGATACCCAACCACGATTTAACCAACAAACTTACAATTTGATTAACAACATCATACAAAATCCATCTCAAAACAATACCAAAATCCTACCAACATCCAACAACTGCAAAAGCAAGTCACAACTTGATTCTAATGATCAACCCAATGAGCAATCAATCAAGCAACCATGAAACACTACTTAGAGCACAACTCACACCTTCTGGTTGCATGTTGATACCCACTTGAGGACTCAGGCATAGATTCGTAAGAGAGAATACCTTTTTATTTTTTGGTGAGAGTTTGGATCTTCAAGGAAAAATTGTTAGACCAGCTTGAGTGGCTTCCAGAATTAATTGGAAAGCTCACTAGCCTTGTTCAATTCAATTTATCTGAGAACCGAATTGTGACTCTTCCTAGTGCAATAGGAGGACTTTCCAGATTGACAAAACTAGATTTGCACTCAAATCAATTGCACAGTCTTCCCGATTCCATTGGAGAGCTCTCTAGTCTGGTTGATTTAGATTTACGTGACAATCGTTTAGCTAATTTTCCTGCCACTATTGGGGACATTTCCACCCTTGTAAATCTTGATGTGAGTGCAAACCATCTTTCTTCATTACCGGAGTCCATTGGCCAGCTGACAAACTTAAAAGTACTAAGCATTGGAAACAATGAGATTGAGGAACGTTGTTTGTATGAAGAGTAAGGAGGAGAAACGTGAAGCCTTAGACGTTATTGATTTAGAGCGATACCATCGCATGTTTGATGTTTGGCTGCAAAAGGCATATGGAGCGATTCAGTATGCTAATGGTAATAGTAATAGTTCAAGGGCTTCACAGATTGCACCACCACTTTCCAATGGAGATGGAGTTGTGGGAAATGGAGGCGACATAACTTAGAGATCATTCAGACTCATTTCCCATAGAACGGGCTAATAGATAGCATGGGAAATCTTTCTCTTCGTCGAAGGAAGTGGATGTGTCCTACATATCTGCGTTGCACCATGAGGTAAGTCTCTGGAAATTAGTTTCTGTGTATTTCATTATCACTGGAATTTTGTATGTGACCTTTTTAACATTCTTTTTAATTACTGTTTAAGAGATGAAATCGGTATTTCTTTGTATCTCTTATGTTCTCAGGGATGCCTATTTCCTGATCCATTGTCAACTTGCCTAAGCTGTGGCGCTTGAACATAAAAGGAAGTTTAAATGTTTAAATAACCTGCTTGATTCTGCTGACAATCTATCGCAGTTGCAACACTTGATAATAATAATAATAATGTAAGTAGATGGCGATACTTCCAAATTCCAATATTCACTTTCTAATATACTTGGCAACCTGTCACAGTTACAACAATTAGAATTGAGGCATTGTACAAAATTAAATAGCCTCCCTGAAACCATAGGCAACCTATCACAGCTGCAACTTTTAGACTTGCAAAAAGTGTAGTAAATTAAATAGCCTCTTTGTTTCCCTTGTCAATCTATGGACTTATTAATATTTGGTTAATTAGAAATTTTGATAAATGAAATGGAAAGGTAGTAGGGAATCAAGTTGTCAATATTAGAAAGTTAGAAATTGTTCTATAGGAGGAATTCTTTTCATCGAGTAATTACGAGGATCTTCTTATTTAGTGTTTCTTTATAATGAATCTTGTTATTGTTCTAGTGGAAGTAGATTTATTATTAGATCACTTAGAATGAAGTGACTTGTTAAATAATCATAAGGAATTTTTCATAGTTTTAATATAACCACTTGCTAATTTTATGAACCTTATTAGGAATGAAGAAAGACCCATATCAATTCTATAATAGATCACTTCCAGTTGGCTATATAGTTACTAAAGGGAATCATGGTAGTAGAAAAGAATTGGTGATGGAGTGTTGAAGTATTCTAGGGGAAAATGAGGGTTTTGATTTTGTTTTCTTAAGATTATTTTGTAGTTGGTTTTAATAGATAAGTTTATCTATGACAATTAATATTGTTGTATGGATATTATATTGGGAAATCATTTGTTAGTTATGTGTATATAATTTAGTGACTAGATTGTCCTTGTAGTGAGTAAAATAAATAAATAAAAGGTGGATGATATTGTTATTTATGAAGTTATCCATGATTGTTTTTAAATGTGAGTTGTGCTCTAAGTAGTGTTTCATGGTTGCTTGATTGATTGCTCATTGGGTTGATCATTAGAATCAAGTTGTGACTTGCTTTTGCAGTTGTTGGATGTTGGTAGGATTTTGGTATTGTTTTGAGATGGATTTTGTATGATGTTGTTAATCAAATTGTAAGTTTGTTGGTTAAATCGTGGTTGGGTATCTTGTGAGGAAGAAATAGAGGACTCCTTTGGATACCCGACTAATTTTGTGACAAAATTGTGTATGTTAGCTCTGGTTAAGTCTATAGGTCTCTTTGTAATGTTGTCACTTTTATTCTGTTCTTGACATTTTGTGTGCAATTTTGGAGTTTATGATGAATTTTATTTATGGAGGTTGTTTTTAGCTTTGAGTTTGATGTTGATTTTGAGATCAAGTTTTGTTGCCACCTTGTTGGGAAACCCTTGTTTTTAGTGATTTATCAGTCTTCCAGAGAAAGGGAAAGAAGGATGTTGCTTTATTATTGACCTTCACTTTTGGTTCTTTGTGAACTATTGATCGTATGATCTATTTGATGTTATGGGTTTAGCCTTGCACTTGAAAATAGTTTCGTTATGAAGATTTTGTGTAGGATGGTGTTTGCCTTGCTTAATGCAATTTATCATGTGGCTTTATATGTTGTGCATAGGGCTTACCCTGATAGTGTCTTTTGAGTTTTGTTGTTTATAAGGGG
Source organism: Sequoia sempervirens (assembly GCA_007258455.2). Classification (NCBI taxonomy): domain Eukaryota; kingdom Viridiplantae; phylum Streptophyta; class Pinopsida; order Cupressales; family Cupressaceae; genus Sequoia; species Sequoia sempervirens. The sequence continues at coordinate 28,644 of VDFB02262991.1, forward strand.
AGTGGCTTTCAATGGGGGCCGAGACCCGGAAGTGGTCTCAGGGTAACTCATTGGAAGTTTGTTAATCAAGTGAAAACGTTAATATTTAATTAGGGGTTTTGGATAGAATCACACATTAACAAGATATAAGTGAATACCTCACTCATGGCTCAAGTGCTTGTATGGGCTTGAGATGAGTTGAGAAGGCCTGGAATGGAAAAATCATTGTCTTGTCCTTATGAAAGATAATTGATGCCGCATTGGATTGCATGTGGGGCCGGGTTTCGTAAGAGGTCACCAGGGTAACCCAAGTTGGGGGCCGGGACCTAGGAAGATTCGCCAGGGTAACCCATGCAACATTGCGATGACACTCTTCCTTTAACAACTATGTATGCTTGTTTCCCTCTATGTTATTCTTGGGCCTCTGGAAGCACATGTTGGCATTTGTATGTTGAAGCTTTGTTGGTTATTCCTTATGTTGGGCACATCTTGTGCTGAGATTGCCTTACGTTATTGTGGATCTTGTTGTAAAGTCTTGTATCCTTGTTCTGTATGATGGTTATTGTTGGGGATCCTTCTTGTCATCTCTTAGCACGGGGGGTGGGCCTTCCGGTCCACGTGGTTGGGTGGAACGTGCTATGCACCCCATTGGGTCCCCAGTCGTTGATCGAGAAGTGCGAAATTGTACCTTGCAGTGACTCTTGAGTTGTACTAGAGTTAGATCCAGTATTGCAGCTTTGTACTTCTTCATTTCAAATGTATCATTCTATTTTATTGTATCTTCCCCATTCATGTTGGGAAGCGGCATTGTAAGATTGTAACCTTTGATTAATGTGTTGATCATGTTCATGTTATTTTATGGTTACTGGTGTATACTTACCATCCATGTGATGTAATGATGTTGTTGTGAAAAGCAATGCAGTCTTGTAAACCCGAGGGATTTGTTATATGTAGTTCATGTTTAGTTTCATATCATGTAATGATGTTATTATGGTGTATGATAGTACTTTTAAAAAAAAAATTGGTGCCATAAATGCTAGATGTAATGTATCCTTTGGGGTTGCTTGGTGGGGCATTACAAGCGAGCTTTATTTGAGAGCATTTCAAGGCTGTTGATAATTATAGCCCTACAATTGAATGTTGTAATTGTTTTAGGAAAATAACATCAATGAATGACAGTAATATTCTAAAATAGAGAATGGATGAACGTACATGTATTTCTCGAACACCTTCGATGTATATTCTTTAAGGCGAACAATAGACCCAATGACCATAGCTTCTTCAACAACAAGATTGTTGAATTGGGTAGGAAGCAAAGCTAGGTGGGTGTGGACACTGTCTGAGAGTTGAACCCAATATTTAACATTTGTTGAATGACCCTATTGTATAGTGTCTATGGATGTAACCTATAATGAAGGGTCAAGATCAAACATGCTTGCAAGAATTTCTTCAATGGCATTTGGAGTTAGAGTTTCCATTGAGGAGGTAAAATCAAGTTGAAGTTTTGTGCCTACGAGCAAGTTGTGAGTGTTAGAATTGGCTATGCTGACAAGTAAAAAAAAGGTGCTTCTTGATTCTAACATTGTTATTAATGGGGAAAACCACAAATGAAAGGTAAATAAGGGAAGCGTAGGCTTGAAAATATATGGTCACATAGTTTGTGTACATGTTTATCAAACCACTAGTTTGTGAGTGAGCTAAATTCTATGCAAGGTATATAGTATAAGACATTCTCTGAGTTCTCTATTTCAAAACAATATTAATCAACATATTATGTGTTTTGTTTTTAAAATAATACCTACAACTTTAATATGGAAATAAGCATATCATTAATTACCAAGTATAATTTGAAAGAATGAAAATGGAAAGAAGAGCATTTATTTACATGCTAAACAAATATATTGTTAATATTGAAGATCTATTGGCAAAATAAATTATAGGGAAAATTTGCAACATTTTCATGTTCGAGATAGTATTTACAATGGTTGTATTCAAATGGCGTAATGAATATGACTATAGAAGACTATATAATTTCTTTACATTGCAGCCATAAGTAGGCATAGTATAGGCACACAAAAAAACTTATAGTGCACTACATGTTGTTAAGGTAATTTTGGAACGCTACGATTATTGTGAGTGTTGCAACAGTATTATAGTGCTGATCATATTTAAGATCCCTTAGGAAATTGCACAATCTGTTTAGTTTTGTGCAACTAGATTGGTAAGTTAAAATTGAGACCTGAAGCATCTCAACATCCAAACCTTCAATAGGACTTGTTGTCTGACATGGAAGTTTAGTTTTTCAATGATGTCGTGGCAACTATTCGATATAGTTGTAGCAAGATGTTGAACAGGTGTGTGAACTAAGTCAATTTTATTAACAGTAGATGATGACTCTGACACTACAAGTGTTGGATGCATTGGAATGGAGGGGCTTGGTTGTATAGGAGTATTTGAATGTGTAGGCATGACTTGGCATTAGGGGATAACATATACATATAAGTTGTAGAACAACATAAGAAGGTAAGCAAGTAAATGACTAAGCAAAACATGGAAATTAATTACAAAGGAATTAACAAACTACAAGAACTATGTAGTAAATGATGCACTTTAGAAACATTAGATCAGACAAACAATGTGTGAAACAAACATTTCAATTAAATATATAGCATATATTTAATGTAATCTATATTTGAGTTTGGTACTATATAAAATTGATTATATGATTATGTATCTTGGTTTCTATGCTATGTGCTACTTCAATTGGATTTTGTAATCTTCGTGGTTGTCCTATCTTGACTATGTATAGTTGCGGTTAAATAATCATGACGCCTTTTTTTTTTCTATCCAAATGTTGCTAAACTACTTCAGACCAATCAATGAGTGTACGTGAAGATTAGCATGAATTCAAAAAATTATTTATTTAGCTATTTATGTATGTATTACAAAGTTTGTATTACCAAACGATGTATTTCCATAGTACAATTTATGTATGCAAAAAATACTCACAAATATTTTATTAGAGATATTGTTCAAATCAAATACCTTGGTTGCAATTACAGTTGCAGGTGTTGCACCTCCTCCCTCTATTTTCACACCAATACTATTTCATGGAAAGCTATCAGGAAAAAAAAAAAAACCTTGATCTGAGTGGCAAATAAAAAGACAACGAACATTTAATTTTAAAAACAATTAACATCAGCATATTAAGTATCAATTGCCTATAGGATTTTTTTTTAGTTAATATGTTATAAATTACAATTCCATTTGTGTATAGAAAAACAAAAACAAAAAAAATCCAATTTCTATAAGTAAAGATATTAAAAATATGATACATGAGTAATGATGAAAATCTTCAAACTTAAAAATGGTAAAAGTAACAAAAGATAAACTTGCAAATACAATTGTCTTGGTGAGAAAGGTGACAACGACAATGATGTTGTAGATGGCAAGGAGGGGAGGTAGCTTATAAGAGAAGCTGGAGAACACAAAGATGAATTTGTAGAGCCTATAGGTTCTGCACATATCCTAAAATATTGGCAGTGCTCTCGCTCTATACCTAGAAAATCATTTCTACAAAATATAAACATGAACAAATGTCAACATAAAATGGAACAAATGACTTGATTAGCTAGGAAATACTACCCACCTTAAACTATTACACATTTCAACAATTAAAATTTAGGAAAAAAATGTAAGGTTGTCAAGAAATAAGGAATTCCCTTGTACTTGGAACCAAGATGGCATAGGTATTAATTACCCTCGTTATTCCTGTTCTAAGTAAATACAAAGATAGGTGATCAGAGAACTATTTTTATAAAAACTACATGACATAGTTCTGAACACATCTGGATAAACAAAGAGGTGCTAACTTGGTTAATAAAACAGCAGAAAGCTGAATTCTGGTTAAACCTTTCACCCTCTATAGGTTGGTTTTAGCAAATTAGAAAGTTGAAATGTGGCAAATTAAATAGTTTAATGATACTAGCTAATTTCATACAATATGGAAAACAATTGAAACTAAGCAAGCCTTACAAAATTTTACTGGATGCTTACAAACTAAGTGTGGCTGCTTCTTGGTTTTGTAGAAATAAATGAGATGTAGATTGTAGTTCTTTTCTGAGAAGAGTGCCTAGCTAAAAGATAACACTATGCCATACTTACAGGAAGCAATGTTTCAAAGTTATCAGAAAACTTGAATTTAAAAAAGGGGCGTATCCCAATCACCTGGTGAATTGCTGACTATATTCATATGTAATATAGCCACATCCTTAATTCATACAGTCACACACACCATTATGAAACGATTTTCTTGTATCCTTCTTGTGCTATCGTGGAGAATACTTGATAGCATACACAAGAACAAGAAACTATAGATGCTAAAAATTACTTTTCATTTTGAATACACTAATTTGGAAAACCCAATGAAAAGTTTCATTGCACTACTATTTTTGGTTTTCCATGACTCTTTCCAGATCAAAAAAAAAATTCCAATAGAGAAAAGTGTATATTTCCAGGAATTAAGTATCTAACCTCAAATTTTACTACTATTTAGGTCAGTGTGCAGTATAACATCAAAAAATAACTCGGAATTAAGACTCACAAATAACAGTTTGGTGTAACTTGGAACCTATTCACCAAGTTCTACAGATATGCAACAACTTGCTTCTGAACAAGGTTATGGAGGTCAACAAATTTTTTTTCATTTCAACTGGACGGTGTCTGACTGTTAACAAAGATATCAACTGTTCTAAGGGGAGATAGATGTGATGACAATTTTGATACTATTTTTACCTTGCTCTTCTACATTGTACGGTATAGCGCACGGTTCAATAAAAAGAATGATAGAATAATGTATAATTGATATATTGTCTATATAAAAAATTATTTGTAATTAGTCAAATATGGCTAAACAGAAACAGGCAGTTGCATCCATTGAACAAACCTATTTTTCTTGTTTTATATGTAAATGTGTATCTGTTCATGTATGTGTATTTATTTTCAGAACTATTAATATAATATGATTGGAAAGTGGCATTGATGCATTAACTTAAACAGAACAACGATATGTGGTTAATAAACTCCACTAATGAGTCTCATATCTAAATATATTTTGAAATAGAACTATTTTAAGTTGCATGTATTTATTTCTAAAAGCCCACATTCTAGACTGTATGTATCTATATACAGAAACAGATTACATCTGTATGTATTTCTATCAGACTACTTTATAAAAAAACATAATACAACTGTATGTATTCATGTTTAACCAAAAAATAAAAAATAACAATAAATCAAACTATCAGATATGCTCTAGAGGCATCTAGTGTGAATGTAATATTCCCAAGTTTGGATTTTTTTGACAATGGCTAGGTGTAGTGTCTTTTGTAATGTGATTTAAAAATAAAGAAATGCAGGGTAAAGACACAGTGGGGCTCACCTATTTTTTGTTTGTTTGTTACTTAAGGTCTACATGCTAGCTACTGGTGTTGCTTACCTTCTTAAGATGTCAGTCTGCCTCTTTTACTTGTCCTTTTGGTTCTTCTTTCCATAATCTGTTCAAAAAAGGCCGTTACAAAACCCTCAAATGCCTTGAAAGCCTTGAACACTGTCAACAACCCTGCATTCTCTAGCCCAGATAGGGCTTGAGACTATAAAATCCCTACGTCCTTGACAAAGTTAAAAATGACTATAATTAACCTGACTTAGCTCAGAGTTCACCTTGGTTGCCCTTATGGTTGCAGTTAATCTACTCACATTATTCAGACTTGTAATGAAAGTGGACCTTGTGATATATTCCTGTCGATGAATGTCAAGCCCATTTTGTGAATTGAAGCTTACTCAGACCTTGAGGTCTAATGCCTTGTAACTATGATTCCACTCAGTAGTTGGTTGAGTTGTATGGCTGGAATTATGTTTGGGTATAATTTTGAAGCCAATTTGAAGTCGAGCCCAAGTTTCCTCTCATTTAGTAATAAATCAATTCTGTACCCATGGTCAAATTGGTAAATTTTTGCTTTCCCTAGACTTTTCTCTATTTTTTTTGGGACATCTGAATGACTGTCAATTTTTCATTAGCACATTATAGATATGAGATTGTGCTAGGTGTTTGGAATCAAGTATGTAAGATTTTGACAAGTGTCATGATCTTGGGGCTATTGGGCCAGACCTATCAGGTAGAAAAGCTACCATGTTTGGCCAAAAAACTTGCAATAAGTAATTAACCCTGGTTGAATTTTTAACTCCACTATAACCTCAGTTATACTAGACTCCTAAAGTTTCAGATTTGAAATAATCTGGATGTAATGCTTTTATTGCATCTGTCCTTTTATTGAACTCAAAACCAGTATTTTATTTGCATGAGGATGCAAGAACTATAATGACTGTGATCAATCGGGATTAAGGAATTCAGGTTAATTTAGTAACCATAGTTAATCAACCTTAATGGATTATAGAGATAAATCAAATGTGGATTTAAGTGAAATAGAGTGAGAAACCTGGGTTGAGAAACTTGAATTTAAAGGAAACCTAGGTTTTTTAGATTTAAAGTTCCCTTTGTACCTGGCCGTTACCATTCATGAGCAGGTTGTACTCCCTATTCTGCTCACCTTGTTTGAAGGATGTATTTGTTAGTTTTATGATCAGATTTAATGCACAGAAATTAATTTCAAAATCAGACACAAAGACACAGCAAATACCCAGGGAAAACCCTCCTCTTGAGGGAGAAAAACCCAGCAACAAATATAACTCTTATATATATGAGCAATGGCAACAAGTCACTTTACAATGAGGCCACACACAAGGCCAATAATTTGCACCAGCAATGGCTGTAACACAATCTAATAGTCTGCCCTTCAATCTGCACTTGAATAGACTCACACTCAGCCTTAGAAGAAATTCGCACTAGATAGAACAACCTGCTCTTTATAATTCGCACTTGAGGGGAGAGAATGATCGAACTTGCTTGATACATGAATGATGGAAAGTAACCTTCTATATATACATTGCTAGATAGGTCGCACCTTTACAATACACTAGGTCGGCCACCAAGGAGAAATAAATACAATTAATAATAATAAATTACAATGAAGGTCGGCCAAGGAGTTAATTACAACATTGCCATGAAGCCTCTTTACATTGAATAATCACATATAAATAAGGAAGTATGAAGCCCGAAGCTGCAATTACATCAACACTCCCTCTCAGCTAGGGAGGAATACTTCTGTTGCACAAGACACATCACCTCATCGTGATGCCAACCAATGCTACAACATATGTGGAAAAGCGATATCACCTCATCGTGATATCAGATATCACCTCATCATGATATCAACCATAATGGCTACAACCATGCATGGTATATACTAGTGTTCACTTTGCGTGTTGTCACCTCAACATGACTTTCACTATGGCTCTCGGAGGGTGAAAACACAAGTACAAGAGGAATCATCTGACTCTCTCATTGATCTTGTCGTGGAGTCCACACACATGAAATTCACCATGGCTCTCCCAGGAGGTGAAAACACAAGTACAAGAGGAATCATCACAGACTCTCTCACCTGATGCTGTCATGGAGTCACACACATGACATCCACCATGGCTCTCCCAGAGGGTGGAATCAAGGGATTTCACCAACTTCTCTTACAGAGAACTCATTAATCAAGGGATTTCACCTCGAACTTCTCTCCTGAGAGAAGAACTCATTAATCAAGGGATTTCACCTCGAACTTCTCTCGAGGAGAAGAACTCATTAATCAAGGGATTTCACCTCGAACTTCTCTCATAGAGAAGAGACTCAGAACTCATTAATGAGGATCGATATTGAGACTCCTTCTCAGTTAAGGCTGTATTCTCCACCATACCAAGCTTATCTTGAAAGTACACAAACTTTATCTGGAGAGAGGCTTGGTGAGAATGTCTTCACCGGTGCCATCAGTGCTGATATACCTCAACTGTATAGCTTTCCTCAATACCATATCTCTGATATAATGGTATTTGATCTCAACATGCTTGGTTCTGTCATGAAACACAGGATTGACAGAAAGCTTCACACAACTCTAGTTATCACAATGAATGATAGTAGGCTCCATTGATTGTCCAAACAATCCTGCAAGGAGCTTACGAAGCCACACTGCTTTAGAGCTGCTATACAAGCTGCAATATACTCTGCCTCTGCTGTACTCAATGCTACAGATGACTGCTTCCTACTGCACTAGGAAATCATAGCAGATCCCAAACTGAAGCAACATCTAGAGATGCTCTTCCGATTAGTGACACTCCCTGCCCAATCAGAATCAGTATAACCATGCAGTTCCAAGTCTACATCTGAGGAATATCTCAACCCATATCCAACTGTGCCATGCAAGTATCTCAGGATATGTTTCGCTGCAACAAGATGCCTTGGTTCACACATGAACTTGACAAAATGCACTTACTGCAATCTGGTCTAGTATAGATACATCAACGATCCAATCAACTGACTGTACATAGTAGGATCCACCAGATCTGAACTAGCTGCAGCCTCCTTAAGCTTCTGAAAATTTGTTTCCATAAATCAACATAAAGAGCCAAGATCAACTAGATTACCATCTTCTTTAGGTTCAGTTGGCTCCCTCTGAATCTTCAAGCACTTGCATCAACCTTCGACCTCTTCGTCCAAGATTGCTGCAACACTTGCCTTAGATAAATGTTTTCCAGTGTACACCTCTAGTACTGTAGAGAGTTTAGGATAGTCCTCCTCAACCTCATCCCAAATCACACTATTCTGAATAGGTTTGCGGAGCTACCAATGTCAAATCCAGATGACAGTCTTGAGCAATTATGATCTTAGCAGCTGAAGGGATCCTCTAAGGGTTTAGCACCTAGCCTTGCAATACGTAATCTTCACTTCTTCTCAATGAGTTACAAAACTCCCTCTTGATCCCTGCTTTAGAGATTGCAAAGAAGACTTCTGGAAGTGAGCTCCCTCTAGCCACCAACTCAGTCCCATGGCTGCAAGTTGTGACTTCACGCTTGATCATTTCTTTGGTCGGCATGACTTCCTCACAAGATGCCTCAAGCTTTTCATCACTAAGCAATCTCTCATCACCTTCTTACTTCTCGATCCATCCTGGAAGCGATATAGAGAGAGATTACAAACAGTTTATAACTATCCAAAGAAATATCAAGGCTAGAATCATACAAGGTTTACTATGACAAGTTATAGCATGAACACATAAGAGTGTTATGAACAATGAATAAAGAAATCAACCTACAAGTGAAACATGTAGCAAATATCAAAAGATCAAAATGAAGGGATAAATAACTTATCTTTATTGAATTCTGAAATAACTCTTTCTTCCATCTTTTACTCCTCTCGAGAGTGCTAAACTCAGCACAACAAAAGATAATCTGCACAACTACAGATTTCTTGAATGCATTATGCAGTTAGCAATTAGAACCAACTCTCTCCAAGAGTTCAAGGCTTTATCACAGTTCATGCATTAGAGAATGATATAGATGTGACCAGCTAATCACCATCGAAATTGTAATTCTCCTTTTATTTCAGAGTCACACTCAAAAATCTTCACAACCAGCATGAAATAACTTGCAATAAATGAAATCTTCAAAGGATCTTAAGCTAGAGAACACAATTCGAGAGAAACCACTATCTCTCTTTACTAATTACAAGATCCAACTAAATGATATAACTCAGCAAACAAAGAATACTTATCTCTTTAAATATTCTGATGGATGCAAATACTGGACACAGTAAGATACGCTGCTCTTGCACACAGATCAACACACAACCTTCACGGCTTGAACACAAGCCCATGACTTAGAATAGAAATTCCCTAGAATCCTTCTGAGGGGAGATCTCATCCACATCCGCAAATGAAGCATGCTGATTAGGCCTGGTGGGGCAATCCTTTGCATAGTGACCAAACATATCACAACAAAAACATTGGACTTTAGAGAGGTCCCACTTCTTCTTGAATGCGGGAGCACCATCAACTCCTTTATCTCTATTCCTCTTGAAATATCCTTTCTTTCCATCTTTCCCTTTCTTCTTCGAGGATTGAGCGGAAAGAACATGAATGTCTTCATTTGTAGAGCTTCGACCAATACCTCTCGCAGCCAACCTAGACTCCTCTTGAATACAGTCCGCCCTCAAACAATCAAACTTGGGAAGTTTCGATCTCGCGCTGATTCCTTGAATGTAAGACTCCCAAGATGAAGGAAGACCATTAAGAGCCAACATGGTCAAATCCTTGACATCAACAAAATGACCAATAGAAGAGAGCTGATCTCTCAATTCGGAAATCTTCATGAAGTAAGCGATGATGGATTCTCCTTCCGCCATCTTAACATGATGAAGTTGTTGCTTTAATGCAAGTGCCCGACTTGTGCTGTTGATTTCGTACATCTCCTCCAAAGTTTTAAACATCTCTCTTGCCATCTTCAACTTGGAGACAATAGGAACGATATGATCCTTCATGGAATCAACTAACATCTTCTTCGCCTTGATATCTTTCTTCTTCCACTGTACCTTCTCTTCCTCATCAGTAGGTTCGGGGACTTTGCTCTCCACAAACTCGACCAATTCACTTTCTTCCAAGGTGAGCATAATTCTGAATCTCCAAGATGTGAAATTAGATGCTCCTTCAAGTCTATCCTCAAGCTTAAGACCGATCACCATCTTGACGAAGAGATAGAAGTAAACAACGGTGAGAAAGAGAGTAAAGAGTATCGCTGTAATAACAATCTGATCAAGATCTTCTTCAAACCTGGCTCTGATACCATGTTAGTTTTTATGATCAGATTTAATGCACAGAAATTAATTTTCAAAATCAGACACAAAGACACAGCAAATACCCTGGGAAAACCCTCCTCTTGAGGGAGAAAAACCCAGCAACAAATATAACTCTTATATATATGAGCAATGGCAACAAGTCACTTTACAATGAGGCCACACACAAGGCCAATAATTTGCACCAGCAATGGCTGTAACACAATCTAATAGTCTGCCCTTCAATCTGCACTTAAATAGACTCACACTCAGCCTTAGAAGAAATTCGCACTAGATAGAACAACCTGCTCTTTATAATTCACACTTGAGGGGAGAGAATGATCGAACTTGCTTGATACATGAATGATGGAAAGTAACCTTCTATATATACATTGCTAGATAGGTCGCACCTTTACAATACACTGGGTCGGCCACCAAGGAGAAATAAATACAATTAATAACAATAAATTACAATGAAGGTTGGCCAAGGAGATAATTACAACGTTGCCATGAAGCGCCTCTTTACATTGAATAATCACATATAAATAAGGAAGTATGAAGCCCGAAGCTGCAATTACATCAACAGTATTCTCCGGTTATGGGTATTTGATCACTGGAATCCTCATGGTATGGCACCCCTATTATTAGTGTTTTGAGGGAATTTAAACGGTGTTCTGATTTTATCAAGCTAAATCACCCAGTTACAGGCCATACAGGTATTTGTCTCCATTTTAGATTCTCATGCTAAGTTTTGCTGTTATTTTGGTGAGAAAACTCTATTTGCAGCAGCAGACGGGTCTATAAAACACTCTAGAATTGAGCATTGGGAGTTGTTCGCTGCTTATTGAAAGGCAACTTATAAGTGTTGGCTTATGTGAGGATGACTGTAATAGCTGTCTGTCATGCAATCTTTTGACTCAGTTTGCAATTGCAGACCTTTAACAGCAGTTTCGTAGGATTATTATCAGATGTAGACGCCTCTAATGTGAAGTATGAAGATGTTGGGTGATGCAAAGTCTAGAAATTTCTCCATAACCAGCTACAGCAGCTCACAACTCTCTGTCGTCTTGGAGTGGACAGGAACTTCTTCACAAGTTCGATTGACAACTATGTAGGAAAACAGAACAACCATTGGATTTAATTTTGTATGTAGTTTCCAAATAATTTCCTAGAGCTACATCCAGATCACTCCAACTCTCTTCCTTGGTAATTTTAGCTGTATTTATAATCCTCTGGGTGGAGAACACTTGACAGGGGCAGAAACAGAACCGTCATCGGGTATATTTAAACTAGAAGCATATGAGAAAATTGGAAGCCATCATGCATATGTAAAGGAGGGAAGACTGTAAAACCTAAATCTTATTTCCAAAACAGAATAAACATAACCCTATTACAAAAATGTATAGAGCAACAGAAACGCCACTGCAAGTTAAAGCAAGGCCATCCTTGACACTATCACCTAATTTGCAACCATGTGACCGGCTATGGATATCTATCAGCCTAAACCCTGTTTCTCAACCATATTTTAGTAAAACCTCAAACCCTATCCAACGAGTTGTATAGTTGCAATGACATAACCCAAGTTCAAATATTGCCCTGCCAAATTGTCGTTCACTTATAGTTCTCAACAACAATGTTACCATTAACTCCAATAAGAACAGGGTGCATGGTGAAAAAAATATGAAGAATGCGGTTCAAATTTATCCCGCACGTGTGGTAAATGCTGACAGTAAGCCTTATGTAATATTTAAAAAACCCTCGATTCTCAAATCCTTCTGCTCGAATAGCCAAATTTGAATGCATGCTTTGCTTTGAAGGAACCGAAATATCAAGTTCTGTGCAGTCATCGAAACACCCAAAAAAAAACAGGTATAAGAAAAACAACAATTGCAAATAAATACAAAGGGAAAAACCTTATTTGATGAAATATTAACAGTTTAAGCTCGAATGAAAGGGCTCACTTCCTTTCATGAATATATTGAGGCAAATCAAGATGTGTTTTCCAAGTATCGTGGCTTATAACAGATAATATCTCAAGTGAAAATGTGCAGGCCAACTAATATTTCAAAGCAGTTATGAATCGTAACTTGTTCAAAATAGATATTCTTTACAAACCCTAAGCCAAGAACGTGTCAATACAAGTCAGGAACGTGTCAATACCAGCATGAAAGAGTGGCAAAATCTGGCGAACGGCTGAGACTCCTTTCATTGTAGTCTGCATCTCTCCCTTAATCTGCACCGTTGAGGGTGAAAAAGAGCTTGAAAACTTCAGCAAGGGAACGCCTTCGGCGTAAATATATGATATCTTTAATACTGTATTCATGAAAAACAATCTTTATTGAAAGATTAATTGTGAATCTTCAAATAAAAGTTAAAAACAAAAGATTAAACTCACATATAACGAAAGCCAGTTCTTAATTTAAAGTACCAAGCTAAAGTCATTGGAATAGAAATTCAACATCTAACATCCTACTAAATAAAGCCAAATCTTTATTAAAAACTTCATACTGAATGAAGCTTCTTCATTATCAGAGGATCAAACTAAGGATTTTGAAATAAGAACTGAAAACATAAACTTATACTTGAGAGGGTAGTCTTTATTAAAAGTATCACACTTTATTAAACTTAACCTATCATCAAAAAACTAAACCAATGTCTTTAAAATAAAAATTTCAAATAATAGAAAAGTTTAACCAAACAAAAATCTTTGAAATAAAAGTTAAATACACAATCTCATGCTTAATTGAATATCTTTTTCAGAACTTCATAATTCACTAAACCAAGTCATTATTTTAGACCATACCAGAGTGTTTGAAGTGAGATTTGAACACATAACCTCATACCCAGCAGAATAAAGTCTTTATTCAAAGATTCATACTTTGCTAAACTCAATCACTAGGAAAGACCAAACCCCCAAGTCTGTAAAATAAGAATAATGAGGTGCAAACAAATGTCTTTAAAATTTGTTAAAAGCAAGGTTGAACACATTACCTGTTACTTAACCAAAACAAGATGGCAAGGGGAGATACCATGGCACCATTGGCATTATTCTCCACCTTTCATGTGACTATGGCCATAGCATTAAAAACAAATCTCCTTTAAATTCATTATCATTGAAAGAGAGGTTTAAGCAGGGTCCAAGCATCTATAGATGACAGTTCACTCCAAAATGTTAATTTTGGGTGTTGCCAATTGGCCCTTTTGCTTGCAAAAAAATAACAGAATTCATCTGCTTAAATCAATAGCAGTACTCTCTTATGGATCTCTCCAAGAACAACAAGAACTATTGCAACAGATGTTACAGAAGAAACCTCACCTAATAATATACTGGAGGATAGCTTAGAAGCCTGTTTGAGCTTTGTAGTGCAGGAGTTAGAAAATATTCAGAAGAAGAAAACAGAGAAAACAGCTGCCCACGAGTAGCTCAGGGTATGGAGAGAACAGCACACAACTATCATCAATAGTAATGGCAGTACTAATAATAATGGTAGTGTCGAGTGTTATGTTGAAAGAGGCGTTCAGATTGAAAAAGATTTTACAGCAGTATATCAAAGATCAGTACCCTGTTGACAGTTTATGCTTCTTCTGGTGAAATAGTTCATGTTTGACTAGAGTGGCTTGACCTAATAGAGCATGTTGTAAAGCAGAAATATATTGATAAGATGAGATTCAGAAAGGAGGATGAGGATGATGATGTTGTGGATGGAATGCAGTAGCTGTTTTAGTTCTAAGCATAGCAGCAAAAATCTTTCAGGGAAAAAATTGGCAAACCAAAAGATTATGATTTTTTCAAAAAATTGGGATTTAATTGGGAAAAAAATTGGATTTATAAAATAACACAAAAAGAAAGAAAAACCTGCTGTTTTTTAAATTTAAAGGCATTTCAATAGCATAGAGATATAGAGAGCAAATAAAACTGAGATTTTAACCTATGAATTGTGGAATATAAATTTTCGTCATTTATGTTCATATCGCTGATTACATTGTATTGCACAATACATATTGCATAGTGCATAAATAATAACGAGATGATAATAGTTTTCAAATTTTCAATTACAATCCACTTTGTATGAAGTCAACCTACAAACTCAATACAAAGTTTCAAAAATTCAGACATAGCCAATGACTCTTGTTGATATGAAGAGAGCTGCATTAAAGGGCTGCAATCCTTGACGATGAAGCTTCTGGGTCAGAGCCTCTACCTATTTAAAATTAATTTAAAATGAGGTGAGAGTATATATCAAATTTCACGACTAACATTCTCATTGATCACTACAAAGTTACAAACAGGCCAATATAAGGTTTCATTATGTCCTCTAGAGAATGGCTTAGGCTAAAAAGGCTCAAAAAAACATGGGGAGGAAGTCTAGAATTTCTAGTGTGCATATCTTAACATCCATGACCAACAATACTATAGACAAAGTGAGAAAATAAGTAATGCTTATATGTCCCCATACTCTAGACTGTGAATGATGAAGACTAGTTGGTCTTCTACACCATAAGAAAGAGTGAGAAATATCACGACTCTATCATCATCTACACTAGTTACAACTGAAGCTAATAAAACATGACAGCCCTGGTATCTCAAATGAGTTGAAACAAAATAGTAAACAATGTAGTTATCCTAGTCTATCTCATGATATGCAGGGCACCTAAATATAAACTAAACCTATGGACGGTGGAATGGTGAAGAGGGAAAATAAAAGACTAAACACATTTTTTGACAACAATCTGTGAGAGGAATAGCACAAGATTCCATTTTAGGTGTCACTAGTAACTTAGGGAAAAAAAGTGAACAAAATACTTCATACAGATACATATACGACAAAAAAAGGAGATATATTTTTTTTGGCTATGACCACTGCATTAGGCTCTGAACTCTAATGAAAGTAGGAATAAGCAGCTATTATATTCAGTGTTACACCGAGTTTCCATGACAGGGATGGTTGAGGATGGAGGGACGCGTCCCCAAGTCCCCGATTTTTCAAGCCAATTTTGGGGATGGCTAGGGGACGGCTATATAAAATATAGGGAAAATTTAAAATATATAGGGAAATTTTAAATATTCATATGAAAACATGAATAAAGCATGCATATATACATTATAAAACCTTAACATATACTAGTCCAAAACCACCCCTGTTTCAGTACTCAAACTGAACTGGAATGACTGAAAATGATTAATGGACCTAGAGCTGCTGTGCTTTGTCATTGACAGTGGTATGGAGAGGCTGGAAGCATATGAAACCCTTCGCTACAGCTGGAGGGGGTTTAATAAAATTTAGGTGAAATTAGTTGTTTCTGAGTTTCCTTTGAGTGCAGCGACCAGCAGACCTGCATATCAGCCATTGTTCAGTTTACAAACCTGCAATAATCAGTTTGACACCATTTCTGAGTGCTGAGTGAAGCTGGGCACTCACTGAGCCTAATGCTATAGCAGGATGACAGACCTGCAGCAGTAATATTAGTGATATCAGGCCTATATTTGTCTGTTATGAGCCTTTGTAAGTGTTCTGGGTTAATCTGGGCACATTATTATCCCATTGCTACAGCTGGGAAGTCACAGTGTATAATGGAATTACTGATTGTAGCTTTTGGTGATCAACCATACACTTATTTCTGCTACTGTGGACCTGCTACCAGTTAGTAATGCTTTATTCCTTGTGCTGGGTGTAGGGAAGTGCTTTCAAGCTTATTGCTACAGCGGAAAGATTGATGGTTAGGGTGTTAAATGTTGTGGAAAAAGGGGGTTGAGTTGGATGTACTTCTGCCTACTTCATAGTAGTGTTGGAACTGAGATATCAGAGTTTGGTGTGGAGTTAGCCTCTTACTAGCCCAAAATCACCTTTGTTAAAGTTAAATGTATTTTTTTTTTTTTAAATTAAAGCCTGCTGCAGGGAACGGCTGGCTGTCGCTGGGATGGTTGGATGTCCCCAGCTGCAGGCAGGGAAGTCCCCGGGTTTTTGGGACGTTTCCTCTTTTTTCTTTTGCAAATTGGGGATGCCTAGGGGATGTTCCCTAGCCATCCCCGCATCCTGGGATGTCCCCGGGACAGGGATGGGGGTTTTAAGTCTGGGGATGCGTCCCCTGATAACACTGATTATATTTTATAAAAATATGGGTATATTTTAAGTTTTTAACCCACAAGGAAGCTGGCATAATAACATAAAGTAAATGTCTTCTAGTGTAAATTTTCTGCGTGGATTCCAGATTCTAGAATCCATTATAGAACTTATATGTGTAAGTGCAATTGGTGCGTTTATGATATCTGTTTGAGGATGCCCTAAAACAGGTAAGCTAGATAGTAGCTCATGACAGTTTATACTCTGATTTTACTTCTCGAGAGAGTTTCACATTGCATATACTCTGATTTTATTTCTCGAGAGAGTTTCACATTGCATTACATGCCTTTTTATAAGACCCAATTAGTAATATATATTTACTGATTTCTGTTTAGCAGTCTGTGCTGCCATACCCCCTCCCCTTCTTGGTGTGAATTTTTTTGCCTCTCCAAAATTCACAAAAGATGCCATTTTGTCTTGTATGTGTTCACATTGTTTTTATAGAGTTGTGATTTTGCTCATAAAATTTAATAAGTTCACTTTTTCTCTGGTCTACTTTTCAGCTAGTCAAGGTTAATTTCTCTGTGGTCCATCAAATCAATAGTTTACTTTGCTTTTGCTTACACGATGCCACCTTTAGTCATCTAAGCATGATTAATTCAGATGGATAAATGCGGTGAAGAGGTTTAGCAATTGTTTTAGCCCATCTTCCACCTTGCATAATAAGGACATAGCTAAATATTTCCCCATGCTAGTCCAACTTTTAAAAAAACTATATCTCCTGCTCCTATTGACAAAGATTTGGTCAAGATAAAAATAGAGAAAAATGAGTTTAAGAAAGACATTAGGATAGAGCAAACTTTTGCCCCAGTTGATTATGTTAAATGTGAAAAAAATGTTGGGTATCCTTGGCTTGTTTTGGAAGAAAATGATTTGAAGAAAAATGGAGGGGTGAGGTACCACAGGAGCAACTGTGGATCATTGGTGTAGACTTCTTAATGGTCTCTTTTTATTGGAAGTGGTAAAGACGTAAGACTATAATAATCAACCCAATTCTATGTAGCCGGTTCGCCTGGTTCTGGGCTGGGTCTTGTTCCGGGTTTGCAGCGGGTTCGGGTCTTGGTCCGGTCCCTCTGTGGGTTCGACCAGGGTCCGTGCTTTGCAAGCCTGGTTCGCCGGTGAAGAACCCGGGCGAACCCGAGCAGAACCCAGATCGAACCCGGGCAAACCCAAGGAGAACCGACAGAGCTAGGCGCCCAAAAAGCGTTTTTTTTTGCATTTTTTTAATATTTTCTTCAGTTTGACTTTGACCCATGCCCAAGGGAACCCTAAAAGTGACATCTAAAACACTTTAAACACCTAAACTACCTCATTTTTATTCATTTGATTTGCAAACAAGCATTTTCATTCCAAGAGGCTGAGTTCTTATTTTAATTTGTTGGATTGACAAAAGGAGTTGAATATTGATCGTTGAAGCTTCTACAAACGATTGCATTGCCATTCCTACAGATTTGCAAGTGTTCATTGGCTGCCACAAAGATTGTTGAAGAATATTTTTGCAAAGAGGTAAGTTTTTCTCATTTTTTCTTTCTTTTTTTTGTTTTACAAACAAAAACTTTGTTTTGTTTTGTTTTGTTTTTTTTTTTCTCTATTCTTCTATGAATGTATACATTGTGCAAGATTCAAAAGAGCTAGGTTTTAAAAAATTATTATATTTTGTTTTCATTCAAATTTTGAATGTGTTGTTTGCAAAACAAATTGCCATAGGAATCACAATGTCAATGGGTTCTACCTCCGGCTCCGTAGCTAAACCAAACCCAAAGTTCAAAACAAATGCAAATTCTCCTCTATGGAAGTATGTTGAAATGATAAGACAGATTCCAGGTGGTGGTGGTTATGTTTGGAAATGCAATGGGTGTGAAGTTACATATTCTAGTTCATACCATAGGGTGAAAGCACATTTGTGTGGCATAAGTGGAAAAGGCATCTCGCCTTGCCCTGGAAAAAAAGATGCCCCTATTGCACCTGAGACAGTTGCAAAATACATTATGGAGCAAGAAGCAGCAGATCAACGGGAAGCCCAAAAAGGAAATCACCCTTTGTTAAAAAAAAAATCAAAGGGAATGCAGCCCCCATCTAATCCCAATCCCAATATTGTGGTAGAAGACCACCCATTTATGGCCATTCCGAATCTTCAAGCTCAAAGTGCACAACCTTTTGCAAACAAGAGAGCAAAGGGACCTTTGGAAGTTGCATTTCAAAATGAGAGTAGAGCCCTTGCCGACCAATGTGTAGCAAGATGCATATATGCCAATGGATTATCTTTTAATGTTGTTCGTTCTCCATATTGGAAAGAGATGTTGAGAGCGGTTAATGAAGCTCCAAAAGGGTACAAGGGCCCGGGTTATGAGAAGGTGCGTAGCACTTTATTGGAAAAGGAGGTTGAGTTGGTTGAAGATGCATTGAAGCCTATAAGAGATTCATGGGTTGAGACAGGTGTGTCCATTGTTTCAGATGGTTGGAAGGACTCAAAAAATCGGCCTTTGATCAATGTCATAGCGGTGTCCCCTAAAGGGGCAATGTTTTTGAAAGCCGTGGATTGTGAGGGGCAAGTAAAAGATGGGCAATTTATTGCTAATATTCTTATTGCAGCCATTGAGCAAGTGGGAGCCCGCAACGTTGTTCAAGTTGTAACGGACAACGCGAAGAATTGTAGAGCTGCAGGGTTGTTGGTTGAGGAAAGATATTCACATATCTTTTGGACACCTTGTGCGGTCCATTCACTCAATCTTATGCTGCAAAAGATTGGGAATAAAATTGCATGGATCAAACAATTG
The DNA here is from genome assembly GCA_007258455.2 of Sequoia sempervirens. Taxonomy (NCBI): domain Eukaryota; kingdom Viridiplantae; phylum Streptophyta; class Pinopsida; order Cupressales; family Cupressaceae; genus Sequoia; species Sequoia sempervirens. Next base: position 48,290 of record VDFB02262991.1, read on the forward strand.
TATACTGAGGCTGAGGACATTCAGATGTTCGTCACCAACCACCACTTGTCTCAAGGGATCTTTAGAACATTTTCAAATTTGGAGCTATTGAAGGTAAGTGAAGTAATATTTACATTTGTCATTTTCTGATTTTCATAATTTGATTGTGCATTCTAATTTAAATTCTTCTTTAAAGTTTATTTTTAAATTTTAATTATTTTTTTAATTTGCAATAGGTTGCAGAGACCCGCTTTGCCTCTAATACAATCGTCTTGAGACGACTTGTGAAAGTTAGGCAGGCACTTTCTAGCATGGTGATTAGCACCAATTGGTCTATATGGAGGCAAAGCAGCACTGAAAGAGCAACAAGAATTAAGAGCATGATATTAGATGACTCATGGTGGGATCGTGTGGAGTATCTCCTTAGCTTCACCGAGCCCGTTTTGAGTATGATTCGCTATACTGACATGGACAAGCCATGCATTGGAGAGATATATGATGGTATAGACTCAATGCTTGAGAAGATCAAGTGCACCATAAATGCAAGAGAGCAAGACCCTGAAGAGACTTTCTTCAAACAAGTGCAAACAATTGTTGAAGAAAGATGGAACAAAATGACAACTCCATTACACCTTCTTGCCTTTGCATTGACTCCAAAATACTACAGCAGTCAGCTTCTTTCACAGCCAGGAAGGCTTCCTCCATATAGAGATTTAGAAGTGGCTGAAGGGTACAAGGCAGCATTTGTGAGACTCTTCCCTGATCAAGATTTGCGAAGTGTAGTCACGAATGAGTTCACTGATTTTGTGCACTCAAATCATCTAGATGTTGATGCCTCCCGTGATAGGTTCTTAAAGGATGCTCATAGTTGGTGGTATTTCCATGGACAATACTTCCAAAATTTGCAGCCCCTTGCAATCAAAATTTTATCACAAGTTTAATAAATTTTCATATTTTAGTTTTAAAAGTTTCATAATTTCATTTATAATTTTTTAATTGTTTACTTTGTCTTCATAGGTTGCTAGTTCATCCGCATTTGAGAGGAATTGGAGCACATATTCTTTCATCCACTGGTAAAGCGCAATAAATTGCTCTAAAAAAAAGCGGAGAACTTAGTATATGTGCATTCCAACTTGCGTCTCCTTTCACACAAACAACCTGACTACAAGGAAGGGGAGACGAAGTTGTGGATATAGTGCCAGAGGATACTGACTTGGATGCTTGCAGTTCCCACCATATTGCATATGAGGAGTCGATATCCAACAGGAGCATGGGCACAATACTAGTGCTAGTGATGGTGCCATTGGCACTACTTGTGATTCATCTAGTCTTTCTACTTCATCTAATGTCAATGTTGGCATTGATATGGATGACTAAATGATTTAGAAAATCCATTTGATGATTAAAACTTAAAAGTGTTGTAATATTGAACTTGAAGTTTGAACAATGAATATTTATCATGCATGTTTTAAATGACATTCAAGTTTATTGTGGTTTTGTTGTTTATATGATGTTATGTAATATTCTAATCCTAATTCATGCTTCTAGGCTGCATATATATATATATTTACATGTTTTTGTAATTTGTACTAACGAACCCAAAACGAACCGAACCCACCCCCCAAAAAATTTTGCCGAACCAGCGAACCGAACCCCCGAACCCGAACCCGAACCGGCTACTTAGACCCAATTGATTCTTCTAGCATCCTTCATAGTTTTTTACATCATGATATGGTTCAGCTTTAAATGCTATAAATTCCTTTCCTAGGGTTTGATAAAATTATGAATGAAAGTAGACTGTGACAGTATCAAAAGCACTATAAACATACTTGTTTAGCATGCATGCATCTTTATTTTGAAGGGTGTGTGTAATGCTAGGTACTCAGTATTTTGAAATAGCAATTTAGATGGAGATGTAAATGGAAAATGGAATAGTGGGCACTTGCATGTAATGGAGTAGTGGAGAAGAGAGGAAAACAGAGTGTATAGAGCTACGAAGAGATCCACAGTTATTCCCTAGGAGTAGAAATCAGAGAGAGCAGTGTGGTAGCTTCACATCCCTTCTCAACGATTGCTAGCTTTCTCTCAAACAAATAAAGTAGTTAGTTCCTTTATTCAGATCTGTTCTCTTTTTTCTGTATTCTATCTCCATTCATTAATAAGTTATATGGTAATAACTCTGGAACCATGCCAATGCTATACTTGTTGTAGTTAACTGCTTCTATCTATAACACATCTAAGTTTGAGCAATTTAGTGTGTCGGCCACTGGTTGCCAACCAAGTCTGGATCAGTGCTACCATAGCAAGTTTACTATTGCCTAGAAGTGGTGTTAGATTAAGCTCCATAACCCACAGGTCCCACATTTTGTCCTGTAGTCACAGACTCAGTGACAACTCCCAACCCAACGATGAAAGTTTTTCATCTGTTGCAAGAGAATTGAGAGTTGAAGGATAAGATTCAAGATCTCTCTCAGAGATGAAAATTAAGAGTTGCAGAATTAACTCCATGCAAAAGAAAACATGAGAGCTTATTAATGAGAAATATTAACAATATTCCAAAAATAAACCTTAAGCAGATATACATAAGAAAACATGTACCAACACCCATGAGCTTTTTAACAAAGTTGCATGGACACAGATACAGATACAGATACAGATACGGATATGGTATCGGATACAAATATGGCATTTTTTTAAGACCCCCAATATAGATACGGCTGGATACGACATTCATAAAAGTTACCGGAATCGCTCCAATGCCTTGCCGATTCCGGGTACTGGTACATATCCGAATCGGATACGTGTAAAAACCCTATGGAATCGACTAGGGTATTGCATTTTTTACTCCTGAAACGTATTTTAAAAAATAGATGAATTTTGATGTTTTTCCGACATTTTTCCGGTCGACGTGGCGTGTTTGACCGATTCCAAAAGTCTTGACACAGATTTCAAAGTTTTTTTCAACCTTTTACCGACATCATCTAATGTCAATGATAATGTTGATCTTAATCAACCTGATGACCCATATGATGCCTACTGTTAATTGAATTATTTTGTTTTAAATGTTGAACCAATGAACAATGAATTCAATATAATTATATACCTATCATAAGATTCAAGTTTTGAAAAATTGATATCAAATTAATTTATTATAATTGTATTTCAGATTTGTTATATTTATGGTAGTTCTAACTTCTAAGTTCTGTTTAGCATATGCATGATATGTGGTATTCTAAATTTAATTCTTGTTTTTACTTTTTAGGCTGCAAATGTCTATATCTATGATTTTTATATGTTTTATGTACGGATGTACCCAAACGTACCCACCCTCCAAATTTTTTTTTGCCGTACCGGTGTACCATACCCGTACCCATACCCACGTACCATACCTGTAAGGCTGTACCCATACCCACGTACCCATACCCGATTCGGCAACTTAGTAAAACACACACATATATTTTATTATTTTCTAAGTTATTTTAGGAGATTTTCATTACTTAACAAGCAAATAAGTAAATATAAATTAAAATAATATTAAAATTTAAATATTTAATAATTTATTAAAGAATAAACAATTATATATATATTAATAAATTTTATTTATATTTAAAGAATAAATTTGATTTTGTTAAAAATCTTTAATGTTTAAACAACATAATATAAATATAAAATTATAAGCAATTTTTAAAAAAAATCTAAAAAAATTAAAACGCCAAAAAATAGTAGAGTTGCATTGGAAGAAGACCTAGAAAAATGGGTTGCTGAAATAGAAAAACATTTCATTTGTCTTCCTCATTTGGTGTAAGTTTGTTTATACAAAACAAAAAAATTAAATGCATGATTGAAGTTTTTTAAAGTTTAGGAAGATTGACATCAAATTTTTTGAACATCAAATCACATAGTATCCCATGTGGCTGGAAAATCAAGGTTTTTTGTGCATGTAGGAGTTTATGGTGAACTCCTCAACACCCCAGGATCACCTGCAAGACAAATAACTTCCACAAGAGAGAAATGGCAGAAATATCATGGTATGATTATGGATGCAAGTTTGCTAGAATGAATATGACAGCCACAATGAATATATGGCCAATGTACATAAGAAGCCTTGCTTATAAAGGCAAGGTGTGGGATACGATTAGACAAGATCATGACAAGTGCCTTAATCCTATTACATGAGACAACTAACTCATAACAACCTAGGACACAAGCATTAAATGAATGCCAACTAGATAAGATAAGTGACAACTAATGCTTAACTAGAAAGATTCCTTCCTAGGACCTAAGTGGAATTAACATGTAAATAGGACCTAGATAAGTAAAACACCTATTTACACCAATAGGGCATGCATGGGTATGATACCCAATGCGTATTTACGGCGTATCATATCCGTATCCATATCACATATGGGGATGTGTGCACTGGGGAGGGGCTGGGGTGTATCCAGCTACTTTGTTTTTTAATCACAAAAGGATTTATTACACCATATAAACTTTTAGCTTTCAAGTCACCCATTACTTTTTGTTTTGTTTTTTTGATTGGTCAAGTGAGGGTTAGGGCCCTCTCCCTTTATATTATATCAAAAAAGATAAAAGATTACAATTGAAGCTTTCCAGATTATGTCTCTGAAGCACTGTTTCCACAGTGATACAAGCCGAGCAGAGAGAAAAAATCTAAGCTATCTAAACTGCATATGCTCCCTGAATACCCATTCCAGACAGGAATTTTTTTTGCAAAATGCCTGTAAACAAACTTTACCCCAACCCCCAATGAACCAGACCATGAGTAACAGCTATTTTCAACAGATTATCAAAGTATTAAGACAGCCTAAGCTTGATACAGAGTTCATTTCCAAAAAAAATCCTCTTCATGCCATACCCGAGACTCTAGAAGATTCAGAGCAGCCTGCTGCATTCAGGCCTAAAAGACCCATCTTCCATTTTTACGAAGGCAGTCCTCCTTGCCAGGAACTTTGCAGCTTTATTGGCCTTTGCTATCTTGAAGCCCTCCTGCCGTGGTGAAGATCTTTCTGGATGCAGTTCTAGGATGCTATACTCAGCATGGTATGATGACCCACTGACCCCAATAGGCAAGTATTTCTACATGGCAGCCACCACCTTGACAAACTTCTCCAGGTGATTCTCCAAATTCTACACCATGCAGACAAAGGCCAGCCCTCTGAATTCAAAGCTCATTGTTGGGAGGGAGGAGAGTTGTTCTATCTCTGCACTGTCAATTACCTCATCCAAACCAACTCTGAATTTTTCCGACACAAAGTATCTTGCCAAAGCCCTGATTAATTCCTTATCCCCCATCAAGACCAGAAGATTTTCTACAAACATTGAAGATATCTTGGAACTCACTCTGTGCTTCACAATGCTCTCCATGAAATCCTTTCCCAAGATTGCCTTGATGGCTTCCTTCACCTCCTCCTGGTAGAAAAAGGCCTTCGAACAGGATGGAGAAAATTCACCTGGAAATGCCTTTTGTATGATGTGGCACCCAATTGCGGGGATGGCTCCATGATGTGGCTCAGGCTCAGTGAAAACAAAAGACACGAAAATACAAATGTGGGTTTTGAGAGTTTTCTTCTGACTATATCTACACCCCCATAATGGCAAGTACTCTCACATCGTTTGATCATGAATTTCTACCCACTACCACCCCAAAGGAAATCAATTCTCAATGGGTTTGCAAACATTGTTTATAATTGTTTGAAGTACTGGCCAATGTGTGAGATCGGTCTCAATTAATTCATCTTCCATTTGCTCTATTGCTTGATTAGATAAATAGTCTGCCACCATGTTTCCTTCCCTGAAATAATGCATGATTGAATAGCTTGGGATGTTGTCCAGAATATTGAATGCTTCTTTTAGAATATTCATTATCTTCCAATTCTTTGAATTTCTATTTCTCAAGCAGAGTATTACAACCATCAAATCTCCCTCTATGGTGACGTTCTCTATGTTGCAGGATTTGATGCAGGATTTGAGTAATTGAAGGCCAAACAACAAGGACTCCACTTCCGCTTCATTATTCATCCCTAGCTTTATTTTTTTTGCCACTGCTCTTATTACTTCTCCTGTCAAATTGCAGATAATGCAGCCAGTTTTGGATTGGCCTGGGCTACCCTGTGACACTGTCAAAATTCAATTTTCAAGTTCCTTCATTGGGTGGGGTCCATTTGATATGTGAACGGTCAAATGTGGGATGAGCTAGATTTGAACACCATCAGTGTGGGGGAGAGAAAGCTTAATCCAATATTTTAGAATTTCTTTGTCCCACGAGGATACTATACATTTCCACAGTGGTTTGGATATTGCACGACACATTGTTACCTCTGTGATGGCAATCTCTAGCTTGAATATCACTGTTTCCCAGCTGCATTCCTTTCCTTGAATAATTCTGTGATTCCATTCCTTCCAAATTGTCCAGATCAACAACACTTGGCTGGTGTTCCATAAGCATGAGAAAGCGACATCTGGTTTACATTTAGGCCATTTTTTGAACGATAGCAGTGAATCAGGAAGGAGGAGATTGCTATTCAGCTTATTGATTAACCTTTCCCAGCATTTCTGTGTGAAGGAGCAATTTATGAATAAATGCTCATTTGTTTCCTCCTGCAGACAAAGAGGGCACTGAAAGGGTCCAAGAAAACCCAGTTTCTGAAGTCTATCCCCATTCCTTACTCTTTGTTGACTTCAGTCTTTTCTATGGATATTGCATGTGCATGTACTTATACTCCAGGGAGAACTCAAGAATTAATTTGTCTTGCACATGGTTGATTGGCAATACTCGCTTCTTTCCAGTTAGTCTTCTTTGTATGTTTCATGTATATCTATATTTGTGCCATTTCCCTACGAAATTTTTGATCCTGCTTGCTAAACTTTATCTACATACCATTTACTGTCTATCAGATTTCTTGCATTTTGCTAACTATCAATTTATAGTAAGTTCTAAATTACATCCTGATAAGTATATGTGCTTTTTCAATCTGTACTGTGTTGGCTGATGCTATGCATACATAATGTTAAAGATAAGTGGACTAACTAGTTTCCATGACACTGAACGCTTGCAAGACGTGCATATGTAAGGGCCAAGGCTTCCGAAATGGGGAGACATTAAGATTTCAGGTTTTGCATGATTGTGTTAACTTGTATTTTAATCTGACTTTATTAAGATTTTCCAATAAATGTGAAGGTTAATTTAACTTGAAACCCTTATCTACTAGTACAGAGGCACACAACACTGCAAAAAGAGACAATGATAAATTAAGATCATTAATTCATTTAACTTAATTAGACATAATCCTTAAGAAAGAGAATTGATAGAGAACAATTTTCTTTTATATTTCTTAAACAAAATTTATGTGTATTATAGAGTTTTTCCCTTGCTTTTCCAACCTCTTTTACGATAGAATGATCCCTTCCTTATATAGAGAATGTTACAATGAATAGCCCGACAAATAGGTGACACCTTTTCATACCTTTGTACCATAGAACATGTAAACTAGAGGTAAAAGTCTGCCTGAAAAATCCACGAAATGGCTATGAGTGGATTCCTAGGTTATGAGTAAACACTGAAACAATTCCAGATTATTGAAAATGAATTTTGTTTGTTTCCATGATTTTTTGTTCTGGAAATGTTCCTTGTCATGAGGGTTTCCCTACTTTTTGTAATGAGCATGCACTCTCTAAGTGGATTTTGCCTTTAAACTGAGCTTTGGAGTTTTGGGATTTCAACATTTAGGAGATCAATTATTTGTACTTTGCTCAATTGCTTTGATATGCTTTAATAATGACAATGTAACTTATGTATGGATTTATCGTATTTACGTAACCGATCTGATTTGAGATGATTTGTTGATCCGATCACCCACGAAACAAGTGGCGGAGCCGATGTCGACCATCGGTTTGAAGATCCTGACTGATGGTATCCGCTTTGACCCATTAAATGAAAATCGAAGAAAATGAATAATCAGGGCATCATGACTTTCCTCACGAATGATGGACTTCGACTTCCTTAACACTGAAGAGCAACATTTTTCTGCTGGGGCCAAAGCAATAATTCCACTTTTCCTTTATGGATAAAGTAGTAAATGGAAATAAGTTTCTGGTGTGGGTTTCAAAGGTCTTTAATTTGCTTATGGTAGGGCGCTGCTCCCTCACCCCGCTATTGCAATAGAGGTTTGTGGCTGTCCCCTTTAAACCCCTGCTGGAATTTATGAATTATGATGATGATTTCTGCAAAAAGGCAATCAGCAATTTTAGTTCAACCAATCCATTAAATCGTGATTCCACGGATGATGCGGCTTTTGTACTCAATTTGTATTCAAATCAATCACATTTAATAAAAAACACTTTTGTACTCATTTATGGACTCATTGGATACATCTTGTTATTGAATTTTGCAAAAAAAAAAACTGTACTTCTAAAGAAATTTAAGCAAAGTGTTTAAGTTGTCAAGTTTTTTGCCAAGTCTAAAATTTTGGGTCTGCCTATTTCTCGCTTGTTCGAGTTCTCCAACTGTCTTTGTTTCAGATATTCTTGAGCATTAAAAATTGGAACCGGCAAAAGCAAATAGATAAAGCTTTTGTATTGTCAATGTCCCATATGTCAAACATTTCTTTTGTATGGTTCACAGAATTCCAATTAAACATTTTTTAGCGTCATCTGCTTACTAGATTTAGATGCAGCATTTCATGACCCTGACCATGCAAATTTTGTCTAAAGAATCAATTAGGAGGATACTAAAATTCTATTTATTAAAAGTCTACTAATTATAGAAGAGAATTTTTATACTGATGTACATGCATCTTCTTTATGTCATTCTTCTAGTAACATTTAGGACCCCACATGTTAAACAAATCTATATTGAAAGAACAAAGATTTAGTAGAAGTAGCCCACCAAATTAAATCCACCTTAGATAAATTGCATACATTTCCGTCTCTCTATTACCCATGTTTTATGATCATAGTATCTTCTCTGTTTATGCTCATCAATTTAAATATTCAACTCCTCTACCACTTAATAGGATTGCTTTCAATTTATGTTTTTCATTTATTTAACCATAATTGTCATAGTACAAGGTTCTATATCTGATATTATCTTTTCTTGATGTTTGAACTATTTAGACTTTGCATTTATCTGAACAATATGTGTGCTATTGCTATTTTAAACTGATTGTTGGTTGAGCAGATATTTGTCTCGGAAGGATATTCAGATCCTTGTAGGCTTTGGATGTCCAAGTTTAGACAAAAAGACGGTTCTCTCAGGAAAACACTTGAGAGCATATGTTCACCTTGATGAAGGAGATGTAAGTAATTTAGTGATTTTTTTTTAAGTTCAATTTTTTAATGGATAATGAGTTGATATATCATTCTTTTAAAATGTAGTTTTATTTTTCTTTCTACTCTTGTTTGTACTTAAGAAGTCAGTCAGGTCCGCAAAAACAATTTATACCCCTGCTCCCCCATTCCTTCTTCCCACAGGAATCTACTTATGCACCTTTAGAATCCATGGCTGACAATTTTTTAAGCTTCATTTCTTTTCTTGTCTTACCTCAACCTCCTCTTTATGGAGTCTGTACATGTTCCCAAGAACACACACGCATGCAATACATGCCCCTAATGCCATTTCTCATGTTTTCTCTGGCCTTGTGACCTTCCTTGTTGCCAGGCATCTAAATTGCTTTCAATTGTTGATCAGTCATACCAGCAAATTCTCTCTCAAATTCTATCCTTCATTAAATTTCACACTGCCTGCATTGTTTTTTTTTTTTTTTCATTTTCTTGACCAATGGTGTAGTCTAGCTGATTAGTAAAATGTTTTCCTGCTTGCATCTATGCTTTTTCAGTTTTTTTTTTGTCTTAAATCTCTTTCTTCTTATGCATCTTTGTGAGCACAAGAAAATTATATTGAGGTCTGTTATGAGAAAATGAGTGATCTTTTCTAAGTGCAACTGATTGTTTTTCTATAGGAGCTGCCACCTGTGGCAGATGGCACCATGCTGTTCTGGTAATTTTCCCTTTTTTTTAACATATTTCTCAGGTGTGTAGCTCTTGTAAATTAAGAACCTCTTGTGCGACTGCCTACATCTCTCCATCTCAAGAGGACTTTGAGGCTCGCACAATGGATGTGATGCGGATTTTAATGATTTATGGGCTGGATCCTCTAATTAATTCAGCTGAAAACAAGCTACACAAGAAAAAGGCAGTGAAGACAGCTATTTGCAGGTTGCTTGAAGAGATTTTCAGATTGAGTGCAATACCACTTGATCCCAACTTTCCGAAGCCAGTTTTCAAAAGACCTCCTCCAAAAGTTAAGGAGCCCCAACCTCCACCGAGAAAAAGAGTGGGCCGTGATGATGTTGAAATGAAGAAAGGTGACTGGCTTTGTCTAAAGTAAGAATCTTTCCATGTTATATTATTCATTTTGCATTGCAATTTTATTCTGGGCTTAATGTTGAAGAATTTATGGAGCTAATTTTATCTTGCCTGGTTATCCGGACTGGATTTTAGGTGCGATTTCTTGAACTTTGCAAAGAATAATGTTTGCCTGCAATGCGAAGCAGAGCGTCCCAAAAGGCTATTAAATATTGGGGAGTGGGAATGCCCAGGGTAAGTGTCTAGTTGCACGACTGAAGTCATATTATGATGTTTTATGAGGATTCAACTGCATAATTGTTGAGTCAAACTCATTGAATCATATTTTTTGAGTCAACTTGTAGCTGAAGTCATAGTTTAAGTTGGATTTTTCTGGTGATTGCAAACTGCTATTTTGATTAACTAGTTTGCATTTTTGTTAATCATCTCTGAGAACCCATAATTAACAGCAGAAGCTGGCCTTGCATTATGAATTAATGTTTAACTCTTGTGAAATGCATGTATGATTTTGCAGGTGCAACTTCCTGAATTACAGAAGAAACATGACTTGTTATAATTGTGACCGAAAGCGCCCTGTGGATGAGTACACCAAAAATCTTGAACAAGGTAGAGATGATAACAATTTTCAGCAATCTAGATATCCAAATGCAAGGTTGGAACGGACTTTAAATATGACAAGCTCTATGAAAGCTTGGAATGATGACTTTGATGACGACGAGTCAGATGGAGCAGATGTTGCTGCCTTTGAATATGGAGATAGTTCTAAAAGCATGGAGGGCCCTCTTATGAATGTGAAGAGTGAAAGAAAGGATAGACTCTTTGATGATGACTCTTTTGACTTTGATAACTCACCCATGCATGGGAGAGAAAGAGTAAAGGGACAGAAAAAGATTGAAGGTCGAAAAACAGAGCAGCATGTTAGTGATTGGAAAATGGATATGCGGCTGGTGTCACCCAATGATAGGGTTAAGGCCTTTAATGACTTTGGTGACTTTGATGAAGATGATGATGAAGATGCCAATGGCTCTAGCCTGAACAGAGTGCAGAGTAGGTCATATGAGAGAGAAAACATGTCTTCTACTTATTCTAGAAGAAATGGGAGCGACTATAATTCTGATGAACATTTGAAAGATAATCAAACAAAGGACTCTCAGAGTTTTAGGAGACCATTACAAATAGGAAGTTCCAAAGAGATCTATGACAGTTCTGCTGGAGAAGAGGATGATGACTCTTTTGAATCAGAATCTGATGACGAGCAAATGAAATGGAAGAAGAGCAACAAAGGAAGATCTATGGGGAGGAGAGGAGGAGGAGCATGGAACAAAACAGGAAAGAGGGATTCTTTTGAAGCAGATTCTTATGATGATTCTGATGATGAAGACCCACATCTGTCAAGGAAAAATCGGAACAGAGAGGAGGTTACAAAATTTACTGGGAGGGATGCATCTGTTAATTCTAGGGGAAGGAAGGGGTTTAGAGATGAATATGACTTTAAGCATGACCGTGGTGCAAAAAGGAATCTTGGGAATGTTAATAGACATAATGGAGCAGAAAGAAATTGGAATGAAAGAGGCCAGGACAGTTCTTCCAGAGAAAGGCAACATAATTCTGATCGGGGTCAGACACTATTTGGTCCTAGAGTGGGCGGATTTAACAGCAATTCTGGCTATGAGGACGAACGTCGTAATCAAAGAAACCATGGGAAGAATGATGGGTATATAGGGTCAAGGGGAAAACAGAACAGCTGTAGTAGAAATAGAAATGACTTTTCTAAAGCAAGTCCAAGATCTGGTAGGGAAGCATCGCATAGGTCTAGAGGAGGAAGGTTTCAAAATAACTATGACTTTGATGAACCTGACAAGGAAAGGTATAATGGGAGGACTACTGAATCTCAAAGGAATGGGAAAAGTGGGAGGGGCCAACGGAAAATAAGGGGTATATTTTAAGTGAGCATCGTTAAATTTTTTAAAATTATTTTGGTTTGATCAAGGGTAACTCTGGTTATTTATTGAAGAGGATCTTTTTAAATCCTTTTCTTTTTGTACCATATCTCATATCAAGAAAAGGCTTAGAATTTTGTACCTGCTTTGATGAGTTCCATTGAGGACCTTAAGTAGGCCCGAGGGAAAAAAGCTTTGAATTTTATACCTGCTTTGATGATTCCTACTGAGCAGCTTAACTCTTAAATATGCCTTATATTTCAATGTCATTTTACAATTAGTTCTACAAAATCTAGAAGCTTCAGTTGAAAAACTAATCTACAGTATAAAGGATCAATACCTTTGACTAAAAATTCTTTGAAATAATAACAATGTATACCCACCAGTGTATGAGGAAAGCTATATTTTCAATTCTTTTTGTGCTTGAGATTCCAAAGACTGATAGATCTAAAACCTCAAACTGGGTTATCTTTACATAATTAAAGACACGCAGTGTTTGTGTATTGCAAAAGGTGGAATTCCGCGGCCTTGCATAATTGTACAATAAAATGTTGAAATATGTTTGATGAAAGTGATTGAGCTGCATAATTAGTATGCAATAATTTCACTACATAAATTAAATTTGTTAGGCTAAGTACTTATAAAACAACAATTCCAATATGGTGTACAAAATATGATAAAGCATGTGATGCACACTTTGAATCGCTCTATACAAATATTTAAGATGTCATAGTTTGCTAACTAGTAGACATTCTGGACTCATTCAAATGAATATAATTTATTAAGGAATATAATCTGTAAGCAAGAAAGTTGAATGTCTCCTCCGTGTAACTCTATAATCATATAGGGTTACACAGAATAGAGACAATTATAAGATGCATTTTTTAATACATATTTTATTGGTGTAAGGAAATTAACCGTCTTACAAAAATTCCTAGGCAAAATTAACCCAAATGAGAACAATAAATACACATACTGTATGATCTAAGATAGTAATAATACATGCTTTTACAAATTTATAAAGGAGGATTAGGGTACTTAGTTTTGGATGTGGCAATCAAATATATTTTATTGTAGATTGTGCTTAGTGATTCAATTTGATGTCTTAGTATTAGATTTGTGTTTGCATAGCTTTGTTAGATTGCAAATTGTTTTGTTCTATGTTTAAGTTCAATCTTACAATTAAATAATTGCTCTTTGCATGTGTGGCTTTGACCTTGGATCTACGAAAGTGATCCTCTGTTGTGGCTTTGACCTATTCATTGTTGATTTCCAAAAAAAATGTCCACCTTAACAATTTGAAAATGGTCGTACCTTTAAATATTATTGGAGTTTGTTGTACAAGGAGTTTCACCTTAATCAACTGACTAAATAGTTTGAATAAGTTAAAAAATAATAAAGTAGCCATGTAAGATGCCTAATCTATTGGTAAATGATGCAAATGGTAATGCTAATTACACAATGCTCCCAAAATGATAATGTGATAGTTGAACAAGAGGTGGATGGATATCTGTAGTGACAAAAAATGTATCCCTTTAAATTTTCTCACTTGTTTAAACCCTCCTAGTTAAATTGGACTTAATTGTGCCTTAATTTAGTGTTGTAAAATGTACCTCTTTACACTTTCATACTTATTTATGACTCCCTTAATTAATTGAGCTTAATTTTTCCTTAATTGGCCCCTTAATTCATTTACCAAGCCTATTTAATTACATTTTCTGAAGAGGAAACCCGACATTCATTAATGCTGTAACATAACACTTCTCATTGAGCAATGTGTGTCCTAGGTTTATGGACCTGGGACCCATTCGCCCATGGGCAAATGGGTCCTCCCTAGACCTTATGACCTAAATTTAAATTATGTTTTTGGCGGTATTTTAACATATTCAAATCTGTTATTCAATGTCGACTAGTAATATTTGAATTTTGGGAAATTAAGGATACATATCTATAAAAATAAGGTTATTTCACTTTGTTTCACCTAGAAGATTTCAAGAAGCATTCCTAAAGCAAATATTGTGATCAAAGGCATTCAAGAGATGGTTTATTAGAGTTTTATTGCAACACTCAAGATCCAATTGTCATGGCAAAGTCTTCTTGCATCATGCATGTTTTTGGAGCTAACATTGTGATGTAGGTTTCATGATCAAATCAAGCATTTAAAACACTATTTCAAGAAAGATTTAAAGTTCAAGATCTACATCCATTGAAGCCATTTCATGCAAATTGTAGATTTACATTCCAAGGTTTATTCAATGGCTTGTTGAGTGGTAATATAACTTTATTCATTCTTCATTTTCTCTTTCATGTTTTTATTCATTTCAAGGTTTGATTACCAAAACAGGGTTTGACCAAGGCAAACCCTCATTCACCAAAAACAAACAAATTTTCCCTCTTATGTTGTGTTTGTAGATCTAGGTGGAAGAAAGCTTGAAGATCTCTTGAAGAGCAAATTTGAAGAAGTTGACAAAGTTGCAAAAGTTGTCATAAAAGTTGCCATCTCACAAAAAATCATCTACAAAATTTATTTATGACATTCTGACATTGCCACTTGGACAAATTGGAAGATTTAGATCTATATCAGAGGCTCCCGAGAGTTGCAAAAAAACCCTGACAGTGGACCCATTCGCCCCTAGGCGAATGAGTCTAAGTCAGCCTTTGAAAACTGACTTTTGGTGAAAGGTACACTCATATCTGCCCTTCTTTGATTTGCAATTTGATTGTAGGTTCTGTCAATATTGAGCTTAAAATTGTTGTTTCAAGTGTCAAGTTGCATTTTGGTGTTAGTTTACTATTTTTAGTTTTTCTTCCCAAAGTATTGTTTGATCTTGACTCTTGTCCTTCAGTCATAAGGAAATATGTAGATTCACACCTTGAGTTGTCTCACCTAAGGGTTGAAAATCAATCCTTTTTGTGGATCTCATTTCCTAATGAAATAGAGGAAGATAGGTCCATCATAACCCTATTTCCCTTTATTTCTATTGGTGAACCTATTTTTCTTTCGTTTCATTTTGGTTAACCCGACTTTTGAGCATTATATCTTTTGGATTTTGGAGTCTATTTCAGCCCTAGATCTAGATTTTGCATTCATTTGCATTACATTGCATTGAATTGAATCTCATTTAGGGTTGCTTAACTTGCATTAGTTTGCATCTCATTTAAGGTTTTGGGATTGCATTTTTGCATCTTTTAAAATCTGGAAAATACAAAAAAATCAGTCAGTTTGCAAAGCATTTACATATCATTGCATCATCATTCATTTACATTTGAAAATTGAATCAAAATTGCACATCAAATTAGGTCTCCTAGTTTGTCATTTATCACTATTTTGCATTTGCATTTAGACTTAAATTTCACAGAAAATTCAAACTACAACAACCTGTCTCAGTCTAGAATCTGAAAACCATAGGAATCCACTCAGAAATTTGTAAATTCATTTTTCAAAACCCTCAGCTAGGATCCATTCGCCCATGGGAAAATGAGTCCATGATTAGGGCTTTTTCCTGCATTTCTAGGCATTAAAGTCTCTGTTTCTATATTCTGTTTTACTGTTTTCTATTTGTTGTTACAATTTACATAATTTATGTTATCTCAAATTAATCATATTAAGCATCATTTGATAAATTCAGTGCATTGTGTGAATTCAAAATTGCATTTACGAGACATTATTTTTAAGTTTTTGCATAACATAATCATAAAATTATCTTATTTAGAATATGAAAAATTGCTTTTACATATTTGCATTGCACTTTACTTTTTAGGTTATTTCATTTTACCTTTTATCCATTTTGGGTGCATACCAAGTTTGTGAAACTTGTATGAGCTTCACAAGTTGGTGTTCTATTGCCAATACTATCGTGAGACGTAGCTCGAGACTCATGCCATTCTACGATACACCATTCACGTGGATCTTGGGTTTTCTAACTCTTTCACTCATAGCGTTGACACTAGTCAACCCTCTATGGATTCTAGCTTTCATACCTCATTTCCAATGACTTCCCTACCCACAACAAATGTGCATGATGTCAAAACAATGGTTGCTAATGCCTCTCAAGAGAACATAAGAAAGATCAATGAAAAATTGAAATGTTTGCAAGACTTTGTGAGATCCGAACATATTGCTAGTAATGCCATTCTTGTCATAGGGAACATAAGAAAGATGCTTAAGCATGAACAATGAATAGAGTCCATATGTAGCCTGGTCCATATTATTAAAAGCAATTTTCCCTCTCCCCAACCAACCTTCAATACCTTTCCTATGTATGACAGAGATTCAATAAAAGAACACACAATTCCTAACACATCCCTTCCTGAAAAAGGGAAAGGTGTGATGTTAGAAGATCCAATTGTTGACCATAATCACAATCACATTGATCTTAATAGGAAATGTGTCTTATTCCACAAAACCATGCCTCATAAGGATCCTATTGTTACCTTAGATCCTTCACCTTCAACTCAATCAAATATCAAACCAAAGAAAAAACCACATCAACTTTACAAATCGAAGAAACAAAAGAAGTTTGATCCTCTTGAGGGCCCATTGAAAATATCCAAGACCAAGAATGATTTCTACACTCTTTTACATTGGGGATTAATTAAGCTACCTCCTAAACTTGAACAATTAACACCACAACAAAGCAATCAAAATGAACCATATTGTGCCTATCATAGATTCTTTGGACATCACACCAATAATTGTCGTGGTTTATAGGAATTATTGA
Source organism: Sequoia sempervirens (assembly GCA_007258455.2). Taxonomy (NCBI): domain Eukaryota; kingdom Viridiplantae; phylum Streptophyta; class Pinopsida; order Cupressales; family Cupressaceae; genus Sequoia; species Sequoia sempervirens. Next base: position 65,313 of record VDFB02262991.1, read on the forward strand.
AGAAATTTAAATCCCCTAGGGATCCAACATGATTAAATTACAGGAACTTTACTCACTGCCATGTGATAGTTGTAGGATCATAGCATACTCACTATTGCATGCTTTACATTTATTGCAAATTATTTTCTTTATTGCAAGGAGCTCATTCTCATCACTCATCTTGACTCACCCTTGTCTTGCACTTAGTGGGGGCAAGGGATTAGATAGCCTTGTCCAAGTTTGGCACTTGATGTTGTCCCTTTGGCTAGTTGTCTGCCTTCCGCATATACTAAACAAGATTGGGATGCAGACGACCTACTATAGGTTGACTTGCATGTGCCTTGCTAGTCTTTGTCTTTATTTTCTTTTTCATGTTCTTTATGTGATTGCATGGCGTAATGTGATCTCCCCGTATTGTTCTGTTTGATGTATCTCTTCATGTGCATTCCTCTATTTGTATCTACATTCTTCTATATGTCATAAACATTTATCTTTTATTTGTCTTGTGTTTTCCTTTTGGGGATGATGCAAGGAACTGAAACATTTAGGTCTCTTCCATGCTGACCCAAAAGCTTTTCTTTTCTTTTTCGCTCTCTATGTGTCATTCTTCCTATTCTGCGAGTATTTGGGGAATGATGACGTTTCCAAGCTCTGTAATATCATTGTAGCAAAGATATACTGACCCCGAATCCATGGATCCCTTATGTGTTTTGGGATTTCATTTTGGGGGCTACCCCTTTCTCTCTTTTTCATGACATAGCTTCATTTGGAAACATATGACTTGGCATAAGGCTTTCTGAATAAGCTCTCATGTATCCTTTATTGTTAGCATTGATTATTTGCTACTTTAAAATAAATTGTTCACAACAATGGTGTTAGCATTTTCTTTAAAGTGAGGGCATACATTGACCTTATTATTTTTGAAAATTTTGACATTCCTTATGTTTCATTGTGCGATTTTCTTACTTCTTGCGTTGTGTCTTTTTCTTAGTGGTGTCATTGGGTTTGATGTCCTCCAAGAGTGTGACCTTTTTTGGCATACGACTTTCCTCTTAGTGGTGATGCTACACGTTGCATTCCCTAAGTTGTGAATCTTTTATCCTTGACTTGTCCTCTCTTGGAGACATTTGTTCCCTAAGAGGAGACCTTACACGAACTAAGCGAAATCCCTTTGAACATGTTTATTTGCATTTTTTTTTCATAAGTGTTTAGCATAACACAACTTGCTAACCTTGTGAAGCTTGAACCCTTTTCAAGGCCACCAAGCATATCACACTTTGCTTGCCAGTGGAGCCTTGCCTTGTTTGTTCATAGGTGCTTAGCATAATGCAGCTTGTTAGGCCTTATGAAGCTCAAAGTTTTTATTTTGTTTTGTGGTGCCTTATTGAAGTTATCAGAGGGATAACTTTGGTATGGTATGGGAGCCTAATAATATTCTCTCATTTGCCACCCTTGGGGGCTCACCTAGTGGACAACCAGAGTTCCATTAGCCTGTGTGAGCATGTGTGTTGTTTGCATAGTGGAAAACTAGGGTTATGCTTGTGAACATTTTTTGACAAACAACCGAGGCGTGTTCCACATCGCGTTGGATAGTTGAGGCTTGATCCACCCTTTTTATTTTTACCTTTTCTTTAAGTCTTTGGCATTGTATGATTGAGTATCTTATTGTTGTTGCATACATATGTTTTGAATGTCTATTTTAGTGTGAGTTTGACGCAAGGTCATCCTCTCACTAAAGTGGGGGCTAAATGTAGTGATGAAAAATGTATCCCTTTACATCTTCTCACTCATTTGGGCCCTCCTAATTAAATTGGACTTAATTTAGTGTTGTAAAGTGTACCTCTTTACACTTTCACACTTATTTAGGGCTCCCTTAATTAATTGAGCTTATTTTTTCCTTAATTGACCCCTTAATTCATTTACCAAGCCTATTTAATTATATTTTTTGAAGAGGAAACCCGACATTCATTAATTCCTTAATAACACTTCTCATTGAGCAATGTGTGCCCTAGGTTTATGGACCTGGGACCCATTCACCAATGGGAAAATGGGTCCTCCCTAGGCCTTAGGACCTAAATTTAAATTATGATTTTGATGGTATTTTAACATATTCAAATCTGTGATTCAATGTTGGCTTGTGATATTTGAATTTTGAGAAATTAAGGATACATATCTATAAATATAAGGTTATTTGACTATGTTTCACCTAGAATATTTCAAAAAGCATTCCTAAAGCAAATATTGTGATCAAAGGCATTCAAGAGAAGATTTATCAAAGTTTTATTGCAGCATTCAAGATCTAATTGTCATGGAAAAGTCTTCATGTATCATGCATGTTGTTGGAGCTAACATTGTGATGTAGGTTTCATGATCAAATCAAACATTCAAAGCACTATCTCAAGCAAGATTTAAAGTTCAAGATCCACATCCATTGAAGTCATTTCATGCAAGTTGAAGATTTACATTCCAAGGTTTATTCAAGGGTTTGTTGAGTGGTAACATAGCTTTGTTCATTCTTCATTCCCTCTTTCATGTTTTTATTCATTTCAAGGTTTGATTACCAAAATGGGGTTTGACCAAGGAAAACCCCCATTCACTAAAAACAAACAATTTTTCCTTCTTATGTTGTGTTTGTAGATCTAGGTGGAAGGAAGCCTGAAGATGTCTTGAAGAGCAGTTTTTAAGAAGTTGACAAAGTTGCAAAAGTTGTCATAAAAGTTGCCATCTCATGAAAACTCATCTACAAAATTTATTTCCGACATTCTAACACTATCACTTGGAAAAATTGGAAGATTCTGATCTATATCAGAGGCTCTTGAGAGTTGCAGAAAAACTTGAAAATGGACCTATTTGCCCTGGGCGAATGAGTCCCAGTCAGCCTTTGGAAACTGGCTTTTGGTGAAAGGTACACTCAGATATTCCCTTCTTTGTTCTGTAATTTGATTGTAGGTTCTGTTAGTATTGAGCTTAAAGTTGTTTCAAGTGTCAAGTTGCATTTTGGTGTAAGTTTACTATTTTTAGTTTTTCTCCCCAAAATGTTGTTTGACTTGACTTGAGTTGACTCACCTAAGGGTTGAAAGTCAATCTTTTGTGTGGATCTCATTTCCTAATGAAATAGAGGAAGATAGGTCCATCATAACCATATTTCCCTTGATTTCTATTGGTGAACCTATTTTATTTTCGTTTCAATACCTAAAATTGAATTTGAGCTTGTTCTTTTATAAAACACCTTAGTATGTAAGCTTGAATATTTTATACTCAAATTGACAAATAATGGCTAGTTGGAATGGGGTTGGCATGGGCCCATTATTAAATTTGAATGTGGAAGTTTTGGGATCAAATCTACAACTATGGATATGAACTAGGTTCAAATTTGTAATCACAAATTTGACCTAGATTAGGGAATAGGGAGTTTACAAATCAAATCTAGATCCTTGTGATGTGTGGAGTCAATTTTAGTCATGACTTTGGTTAATTGCCAACTTTTATGTAGAAACACTATTTGTACACTAGTCATTGCATGTTGGACAAATAGGTCAAAGTGAGTTGACTTTCATGTGAACTATGAATCATGAATGTTAAAGTAAACATATAGTCAACATAAAGCAAATAACATGTATTTATAGTTGTTAATCGATTTCTAGATTTGATTGTGTGATTATTTTTTGCATGAACGTTTCAGATCACACTATGTGATCCATCATCAGGATGAAGAAGAGAGCTTAAGGAGTAAAATGAGTAGTTACAGACTGAACAGGGCATAAAAAGGTTTGAGAGAGGGAGGAGAGAGAAAGGTAGGCACACGAATCAAGACACTAAAATTAAAGAGAATAAGAAAGAACAAGAAAAATAAAAATCAAAACTGGAAAAAGTTAAATAATCTTATCAAGTACTAAATAATTGAGAACAAAGAGAACAAAAAGTCTAAACAAGAAATAAATAATCTTATCTTGCATTAAATTCAAACTACAAAAAGAGAACAAAAAAATCAACACAAGACTTGAAAAATATTATCTTGTATTAAATTCAAACTTCAAAAAGAACACAAAGTCAATACAAGAATTAAAAAATCTAACAATTTGAAGAAAGTAAGAAAATGGAAAATAAAATAAAATAAGATAAACCAAAAAAATCAAAACTAGAAAAAAATCAAGATCACAAGATATAAAAAGAAAACAGGAAAAATCCAACAAGAACAAAAAGTAAATACAAGAATTAGAATTAAAAAATCTAACAATTTAAAGAAAATAAGATAAACCAATAAAAATCAAAACTAGAAAAAATTCAAGATCACAAGATATAAAAAGAATACTAGAAAAAATAAAGAGCCAACTACTTAGTTAGACATATAAGTTGGAGAAATGAATAAATAAAAAATATATAGTGCTATATAGTAAAAATAATACCAACTGATTAATTGCTATTAATTAGCACTAAATAGAATTAAAGAGAAATTAATATTATATAGTACTATATAATATTAATGAAATTTTAATATTATGTAGTACTATATAATATTAATGGAAAGAGCTAAATAATAATAATAAAAAAATAAAAAATTAATACAAAAAAAATAAAAAATTTCAACAATTCCTATTAAGTAAAAATAATCAACATTGAGAAAACTAGAAAAGATTAAAGAACAAAATAAATAAGAAAACAAGAAATAAATTAGGGAGAAAAATAGAAAAGAAAACAACAAATAAAATAATTAAAGAATATAATAAAATAATTGAAACAAGAAGCTAATTAAGAACTCATTAATTGAGAAGAGGAGGAACCAAATATAGGAAAAAAGAACAATGAAAATAATACTAAAAATAAACCATAAAAGAATTAATACAAAGACTAAAACCAAAGCAAAGCAAAGCAAAAAAAAGCTAAGCAACACAATGAAGAAACAAGGAAATAGTGCCTACAAGGCACAAAAAAGAAAAAGAAGACCTAAAAAACACAAAAGAGACCAAAATGGGCAACGAGAGAAGACCACGATGAAAAAAAGAAAAGAACACGAGAGGAAAGGATGAACAAAGAAAACAACAAAATAATAATCAATCAGACAAAGACGAACCATATAGGAAAGACCAATTAAATAAAGGAAATCAACACAACAACAAGGCAAAGACCAAAAGAAATAACCAAGGGGAACAAGGAAAAAGACAGACAGAGAAGAGGGCAAGGATCTAGGACAATTGGACAGAGAGAGAAAAAAAAGAAATGAAGCAAACAAAAAATTAGTGAGAGGACGAAATAAGGTGGGATCTATGAGAGGATAACAAGGGGTACCAGGATCGGCTTAAGCTCCATCCCTCATCTCGATTATGGTTTAAGGGGTGATTATTAATCTCAATGGCTTCCTTGAGCTTCCTTTTAAAGAAGTTTTCTTTCTTGCACAAGATTTGAGTATCTTCTAAAAAAATATGATGCTTGGTCGAGGAGGAGTGGTCCGCAAGAGCAGATTTGTGTTGAACATCCAAAATACTGAGAGGGGAGGGGTGAATCAGTATTCCTCTAAAAATATTAAAACCTTTAAATAGCTGTCCACATAACATAACTAAAATTTCCAAACAAAAAAAATCTAACACAACACCACATAACACCAATATTTTTACGTTGAAACCCAAGATGGGAAAAACCACGAAGAGGGTTAACTCTCAAGTATTAAGTAACTGGTTACAAAATACAGGGTGGCTCATTACCAGTGGGCTCACTGCCCTAAATACAAAAACCAATGATTACAATTGAGAGACGACTTACAACTAGAGTATATATTACAAAATTGAACTGCTATAATTGCATCTACAAATGCATGAATACAGTTCTTGCTGAAGCACAAAGATCTTCAAAACTCTACACTATACTACTATAGCACACTTATCAGTTCGCACTATACATCAACTGATCGCTATCACTTATCATATCATATCACATCATAACTTAACACGTATTTGTTTATGCCGCTTCATATATATATATATAAATACCGAATCTGCATATCTACTTAGTCAACTTGCATAAGAGATAGAGTTGGCTGAACATGCTACACAAGATGTTGGCAATGTCAGCATAGATGCAAAAAGATATCCCATGCTATACCGAATAGGGCCGGACCAAAACTTATGCCGGTAACATCGCTACCGGAACAAAGGATAAGCCAAAGGTAAGAATACTGGACCGATCAATGACATCAATGACAAATATCAACAATCTCCCCCTTTGTCATTGATGACAAACAAAATTCTAGAATGCTAAAACTTGAAAAAAAAAACTACAAAACTTCCCCTATGATGACTATCTTTGATTCTCAAAAACATTTCTTCTGTTTCTCCCCCTTTTGACATCAATGAACAAGGGGTATAGGGTGAAACACATTTAGGATGCACCTAATGTACTACCGGAGAAAGACTGCTTGATTTTCTGAAGATGGGTGACCCACTTACCTTTACTATCATTCCACTATAAAATTGCTTTGGTTAGAAGCTATGCATGAACTTGAATGGAAGCAAGTAGAGATTCTCCATCTTCAATTGAGCAAGGATCAGAGAGGGTAGCCAATTGTGCCTTCAGGAGGGCACAATTCATCAGTGACATGCTGTCTACACACATCTCCCAGAGATTGCCTAAGGGTAGAAGGATGTTGTCCCATTGCTGTTGCAGTTCGAAGTACCTTTTGTGCAGTTCCTCAATTGAGGATCTCCCATAACCAGACAAGTCTTCAAATAACTTGAAAGAATGGTGTACTTGCTGGATCATTGACTCAATTGAGTCAAGCTCTTTTCTGATAGAGGTTGTGGCATCCAACCACTACAGGATGTACAAATACAAAGAGTTGCCTTCCTTGAGAAGGTCTTGACCTTGCTTGATTAGCTGATGAAAATTGGAGAAGGCATTTGCACATCAATCTTTTAATTCCCGCAAGAGCTTATTCCTTTCAGCTTCCTTTTCCCTATGAAGCTTTTCATCTATACAGGCAAAGAAGTCCTTCATAGCTTTGACGAGTGTTCTGCATTTATATTTATTGCTTCTAGACTGATCTATATTACATTTTGGAATAATACTTTGGAGAGCAGTAATAGCCTCCTCAATCAAATTATCTTTTCCTTCCAATTCCTTAAGCACGCCAATTTTGGTTGAGGCTTGAATGGATTCAACAACTTGAAATTTATGAAAAGGATTAATCTTCTCAATGTCAAGATTTATCTTGGAAGAGGTGATCGTTCAGATCATAAGTGGTGAAGCAAGTAAACTCTTCAAAGCATCATCGGAACAAGTATCGGTGGAGATGCTAGCAATTTCTTCTCTTTTCTCAGCTATCCCTACAATCGGTTCTTCACCTTTTTCTTGCTTTGTGTTTTCTTCCTGCTTTCCGATATCAATTTCCTTTATCGATATCTCTTCTCCTCTTCTTCCAATTTCCTCTCCTTCCTTTTCAATTCTCTCTTCTTCTCTTTCTTCTTTTTCTTGTTCTTCTTCTACATTCACCAGAGCATAATCTTTATCCAGAGAATGAGTGTGTTCAATTTCCAGAGGATTCATATGAAGATTGTATACTTTTGCATCAATGTATTTTGGTACAATATTTGCAACGTTTTCAGTATCCAATTCCTCATGAGAGCATGTGGGGGCAATAGATGATGGAGCAGAGCCGTCACTGATCAACATCCCAAGATTTCTTGCCATGTCTGTAAGCTTGACAATGACACCTACTTTCAATTTATCTTTAGCTTCTTTGTTCTCCATAAGGGTATGTTCCCTTTTCTTTGTTCTCAACCCTGACCGACTGAGTTCCTTAAAACTTGCTAAGTCTTCCTCTTTTACAAGTTTCAAAACAATGGAAATAGCTTCATTAACAATGTCCTTATCTATTTGCCTAGCATTTGCTCAGATTGTATTTAGACCAACCCAGAGACTATCAAGAATATCCTCTTTGAAATTATCTATGTTTTCATCTAATCTTGAATAGTACAGAACAAATGCTTGTGTTATGTTTTCTTTTCCTTTGGAAGTAGCAGAGTTGTACAAATCACCAACCTCTTTAGTGTTTCCATCTACAAGTAGTTCAAATGAAGTATCTACATCAGGAGGATCACGAGTTACCTTTTTGGATTTCTTCTCCCGAACCTTAATTTGGTACTTATCTAGGTTTGATTCTATTTTAGATTCTTCAACAATAAGAAAAGCCTTAGTGGCTTTCACGTCTTTCGCCTTCTTGCTTGAAGTAGGCGAAGGAAGACCTTTCTTCCTCTTACTAGATGGACTCTCCATTTCTCCTGAGGTTTCAACTGCTTTTGTGGAGGTACCAGATGATCTACCGGTTGTACTCTGAGTAATTCTTCTTAGTGCTGCAAGACCTTCCTCTGACAAACCTCCTTCTTCCTTGATCTCTTTCAGAGTCTTCTGTACTTTCTTATTGATTTCCTTTGAGATCTGCTCTTTCCGGATTTCTTTGATCTTTTCTTCTGCTATGCCAAACCTCTTCTGAGAGGTGTCTATCGGACTCTCTAACAGAACTTTTGCAAGACATTCCACATATTCTTTTGATACTTCATACCCCAATTCGGGTATCCATTGAGTTCTTGGTACAACAACTTCCATTACACATTTGTCAACTATGACTATGAATGTGATATCATCCTTATATTTGGTGACTACAGATTTAGGGATTCTATCCCGGTTGTGCATCTTATACTGTAATAAAGAGAAAAATGAAGTAAATACCATTTCTTGTGCAGTATTATTAGCATACCTCCTCATTCGCTCAACAATTTGGTGAGCAACTGGTTTCTTAGACGACCACACTTCCAGACAAAGACCAAGCATTTCACACATGAGGTACCATACCAAAATGCGACCTTCTTCTTGCTTCGTTTGCACTGATTTAGATTCTCAAGAAACTGCTCTTTGATGAGCTCGCATAAGTTGTAGTCCACTCCATTTACCACCATATCATATGCAATGTAGACAATAGTAGCTGAGATGGAGTTATCTTTGTTGGTGTAGTATATTTTGTTTCCAATGACCTGGGCAGCATACCTCATAGTTGCATTTGTAACAGTATGAATTGCCAGAGACCTATTGTCAAAAATGGCCTGAGTTAGGTTTTCAACTTGTTCTTGATTTCCTTTGGTATCGAAAGAATGCCAATGTCATTCAACCCAGTAACAACCTTCATTACTTATTTTCTCATCAGATGAGCTTCATCTAACCACAAGAATGTGTCATGGAATTTGCTCATAGCCATTCGTACCCATTTATCATCAAAACAAAAACACAGGAAATCATTCTAGACATGCAACTTATTTTCCACCAAAACCTTGTATTCAAGTTTGACATTGAAATCATCACCAATGAGCTCATTTATCCACACATTAACTAATCTACTGTGATTAAACTCTTCAAGCTTCAAATGTATGTAAACCCTAACATCTTTTGAAGGAATGATTCCGTGCGGGATTTTTGATAAACAACCAACCATATCATTTTCAATTGATATATCCAGATACTTCTTGAATTCAGGATGAGGCTGAGATGCCACATTGAGCAAAGAAGGAGTAGCCATAACTGTAACCACAGAGAAATAGCAAGACTCAAGAAAAATACCTCTTGCAGATGCACAAACCCTAGGACGCAAGTTGGATTCTTTCTTCTCCTTAGCTCCTTGTAACCCTTTCGCTTGAGTGATCAAAATGACATGTTAATTTTAATTTTATGCTGGCTTCGTAATAAATGCACTTTTTTTTCCATTAAATGCACCATAACTCCTTTCATGATTCCCTATTCATCAGACGGATGTGACTTTACCGGATGTTTGCAAGTTGCTTGTCCACTATTTTTCCTTCTCTCCCAGGCAACAGTCGGAGAGCGACTAATTACCATAATAGATGTCTGCATTGGAGCTAGATCCATTATCTTCTTTCTTTCTCCAAATCTTCATTTTGGCCTTAACTTCTTCCTTATCAATTTTCTTCATTGGTTTGGTTGGCTTGATTGCATCAATTTTGTAGAATCTTGCAATGTGTCCAATTTTATTGCAATTGTAACACCTATTGGTTTTCTTCTTTTTTCCTGACCTACACTAGTTAGCCTTATGTACATATGCATAACATGGATAACAATAACCACTGAAATAATTGTTTCTATTTGGTTTCCTACATTGATTAGCATTGTGACCATAACCATTGCAATTATAACATCTACCGGAGTAAGATCTAGCTTTTTGATTCATATTATTCCTGCAATTTAATGCTTTATGACCTAATTTATAACAATTAAAACAATCAACATTAAAAGAGAAGGGTTTCCTACTTACCTGTTGCTTTTTCAGAGACTTACCTTTGTCTTCTTTGCCGGATTCAGTTTTAGCTTCTTTTACCAATTTAGGTTCCTTCATTTCATCGAGTTTACTATGTGAGCATTCACCAATTTTACAACCTAAGCCTTTCTTGTTTGCCGATGATACTTGAGCTGCTAATATTTCATCAAGCTTTTTCAAACTTGCTTTGTATTTGACCTCTTACTTCTTTGATTCTTCTAAATCTGATTTGAGAAATACAACTTCTTGTTCCAACTTCTTGCATTCATCAGATTTGTTCTTGATTACTTTATTCATATGTTCCTTGGTATTTTCATCTTCTTCAGTCTTAGCTTTCAAGTCAAGGATAGTACTATTTGCTAACTTGAGTTCATTACTGACCTCCTTATGCCTTAGCTTGAATTTCTGGATATGATCTTTCAGTTTACAGATGCAATCATTTTCCATTTGAATATTTTCTAAGAGTTCCTTATTTTCATCTTCAATAGTTTCAAGATCTTCAAGGACAAACATGAATTCTTTCTGGTCCATGGTAGATTTGGGTATCATATGTTCAACCTTCCAGATCTCCTTTGAGTTATTAGACTCTTCTAAAGGATTTGGCTTTGATACCAATTGTTGAACATCCGAAATACTGAGAGGGGAGGGGTGAATCATTATTCCTCTAAAAATATTAAAACCTTTAAATAGCTATCCACATAACATAATTAAAATTTCCAAACAAAAACAATCTAACACAACACCACATAACACCAAGATTTTTACATGGAAACCCAAGATGGGATAAACCACAAAGAGGGTTAACTCTAAAGTATTAAGTAACCAGTTACATAATGCATGGTGGCTCATTGTCGGGTTGGATCACTATAGGTGGTCACACTTCCCTAGATACAAAACCCAATTATTACAGTTGAGAGACAACTTACAGCCAGAGTATATATTACAAAATTGAACTACTATAATTGCATCTGCAAATGCATGAGTATAGTTCTTGCTAAAGCAAAAATATCTTCAAAACACTATACTATACTACTATAGCACATATATTAGTTCACACTATACATCAA
>VDFB02262992.1:0-31524 GCA_007258455.2 Sequoia sempervirens
ATATCCTACTAGGGAGGATATCATGGTGGAAGAAAATTTGAGCATTGGCACGTATCTTTCAAACAATAGTGATGTGACTTCCTTAGATGATGGTGAAAATATGACACTAGACTCCCCTTCATTAGAAAGAAATCAAACCAAGACTATTGAGGTTATGAATGCACAAGTGTTTATTAGATCCCCCTTGATTATTGGACCTCCTGAATACCTAATGGGGCATCCTAAGAATCCTCTAATTCTTTACCCATCCTCACAATGACCACAAAATTAAAACAAACCTAAACTTATCCTTTACCCACCTTCAAACCAACCTCAAACTTAAAACAAACCCATCCTTATCCTCGAACCACCTAAGAATGAGGTTTCATAGCAACTGCATTATAATATTTTTTTCCATACATATAACACTAGAAACAATCTACAACCAAGAAAAACACCTTCAACATCTCTCCCATTACCTCAACCTATCTTACCAAGTCCTCCTCGTTTACCTCCACAAAGTGGAAAGGAGTATGATCTTGTTGAACAACTTAAGAAAACTCCTGCTAAGATATCATTATGGGACCTTATTCAAGCCTTCCCTCATTATCATAACATGATTCAAATTCCCTTACAACAATTTCATATCCCTCCTAATGTGCAACCAAATTACATATCATCGCTAATTCAAAGAATGAATGCTTGACATTATTTTTCACCAAAGTGAGTTACCACTATTGGAAGTGCAAAAATAAAACGATGCTTTGATAATAATAGTTGTTATTAACACTAATGGTCTTATACATGGAATAAAGCATACTCTCATTGATAATGGCTTAGCTCTTAATGTTTGTAGTGTAAACCTTCTTGACAAGATTGGAGTAGAAAAAAGAAAAAGTCAACCTGATTCTTTATCTATTTGGGGATTTGATAATGTAGGAAAACAACCACTTGGCACAATCACTTTTCCTATTACAGATACAAAGGCCACATTATAACACCAATCCATGTTATGCCTCATGATCTTTCATATAATATTCTTTTAGGAAGACCATGGATTCATGCAATGAATGGGGTACCTTCTACTCTTCATTGCAAAATGAAGTATATCTACAACAACAAATTGTATACAATCAAGGCTAATCATGAACTAGATAGTTTTCTCATTGAGAAAAATAAGGAAAAACCTTTGAAAATTTGACACCAACTATGCAAGTAGAACCTATGCAACAAGAACAAAAAGATAGGTGTCCTAAACACTTCAAAATGTTATCACTAAATGATTTGGGATCGTTGGATTTAACACCAAAATTCATGGAAGAATACAAGATCATAACAAAAGATTCTGAAAAGGGAAAAGAAAAATTGGTAATGTCAACACAAAATTCAAAATACACTTTGAAAGAATCCACTTCAATCACTTTAGAAGAAGCAGAAAATTACACAAAAAACTTTGATGAACTTGACTATTAACAACCATTGAATCTGAAATAAATGAAAAGGCTTTACAAAAAAGGTTATGAACTGATGAAACAACTCGGTTATAATGGAAAAATATGTGGTGCTAGAGAACAAGTTATTCATATCCCTATATAACCTAACACGTGAGAAAAAACTAGTGGTCTTGGTTATTGTCCCTTGAAAGAAACAAGAAAGCCTTTAGTTAATGTCAACAATCTTACAAAAGATTCTTCTAAGCCAACTTTAACATTAGTGCATCCTAAATTGATAGACACTAGTGGTTTTGGTTATTGGCCTTTGAAATAAATGAAAGAAACAAAGAAATCCTCACTTAACATCAATTTCATCACACAAAACACTAATGATTCAAATTTGATAGATTTTACACCCTCCTGTAAAGGAGAGAACAATATCTCACAATCTAGAGAGCCTTGTGTAAGTATAATACCTTGTACTAAGCAAGAGATATATATGTCACAAAATAACATAACATCTTCTACTTTTTATCAAGAGGGAATCATTTCAAGACTCCTCCAAGATCGTTTGATATCTCTCCCTCCAAGAACACAAAATATTTTTCACTACAAGAGTTCATTTTGTGCATATCATAGAGTTCATGGTCATTCTACTAATGAATGTAATGCTTTAAGTTATAAAATTCAACATCTTAAGGATTGTGGTGCTTTCCTTGTGTTGAGGAACCTTGATCCTCTAATTAATATTTATTTTCAAGTTTATCATCAATCATCCGGGCTCACCCTTGTCTTGCACTAAGTGGGGGCAAGGGGTTAGGTTAGCCTTTTCCTCATATAACACTTGTCGATGTCTCTTTTGGCTAGTTGACCACCTTCCATGTATATATATATATATGAGCAAGCTTGGGATGTGGACAACATGCCTTAAGTTGGCTCACATGTGACATATTGAGTTTTGGGGGCAACCCCTCATCCATAATGTAGTTTCATTCAAGAACATATGACTTGGCATAGGGATTTTCAAATAACCTCTCATCTCTTCTTCTAATTTAAAGCAATTTCTCATAGCAACAGTGTTAGAAACCGCTTTAAAGTGGGGGAATACATCAAAAATCATGTTTCACTATGTGATTTTCTTTATTCTTGTGATGCATCCTTTTCTTGGTGGTGTCATCAAGTTTTATTTCTCTGAGAGCATGATATTTCTTTGACTTGTCCTCTCTTAGAGACATTAGGCACAATGTTCCCTAAGAAGAGACTCCTTACATGAACTAAGCAAAATTTACACTTACATAATTATCTGTGTCAAGCATACAAATTTTTGCTTGCCCCATGAATCATGTTGTTCATGTTTTGTGGTACCCTATCAAAGTTATTAGGAAGTATAGCTTTGGTATGGTTAGTATGATGGGAAGCCTCAATTTGGGCATGACTTTCTCATTATACGATGAGAATCCGATACAAAGGCATGGATTTCTCACTAAGCCACCCTTTGGATACTCACCCAACGAACAACCTAAAGTTTTATTGCCTCAGAGTGAGTGTGCAGTTTTTTGGAAAAAGAACTTAGATATAATCCACATCATGTTGGAAAAATGGTCATGGCTTGATCCACCCATTTTTATTTATTTATTTTTTTTTCTCTTTTCTTTGTTTAAGTCATTTACATTGTATGTTTGCCTATCTTGATTCTGCATATTGTACACCTTATGTGTGTCCCTTTGTACTCATGTTGGTTTGACTTAGGACCTTGGACATTGGGGGCTTGGCCACCTCCTTTGATCTTTATTGTCCTATACCATCCATATTGGTACACTTGGACCCCTCTTGAATTTCTACTTTAGTGTGAGTTTGAAGTAAGTTCCTCCTCTCACTAAAGTGGGGGCTAAATGTAGTGTGGAAAAAAGTAACCCTTTTTCACACTTAATTGGAAAATGAATAATTAGGGTGTTGTAAATTTTATCCTAACACTTTCACACTAATATAGGACTTTATTAAATAATTGGGCTTCTTTATGCCTTATTTGGTCCTATTTTGCATCCACAAGCCTTATTTAATGCATCTTTCTAAGGATAATCCTGACATATATCTAATGAACAATCATAATTTAATTATTTTGGCTTGTATGGCCCATATTTAGTGATCTAGGACTCATACACCACCTTGGGTGTATGGATCCCTCCTAATTTTTGAGGCTTGGTCCTAAATCTAGCATAAAACTAAACATTTCTTAACATTTGTGTCCCAAGCTTAGCCTACTGGGACTCATACACCACCTTGGGCGTATGAGTCACACTCTAATTAGCACCCATTTTTAATTCAATTCTTGGCGGTATTTTATCCTCCTATATTTGATGTCAAATTGTAGTATTGTAATTTTGGGAAATTTGGCATAAACAAGTATAAATACAAGGTTATTTTACATAGTTTCATCCTAGAACTTCATAAGCAATCAAGAGCACTTTCACAAGATTTCACAAGAGAATTCAAGAACATTCAAGAGAATCTAAAGAGAATTCAAAGGCATATTTTAAGAATATTATTGGAGCAATTCAAGATCCATCATCATGTCAAAGGCATAAAGCATCAACCATGTTATTGAGCTAGTGTTGTGATGTAGCATTCAAGATTCAAGTTAAACATTGTTCCACATATAAGTAAAGATCAAGATCTACATTCTTCATGGCCACTTCATGTTAGATTTTAGATTTACATTTCAATAAATCATTCAAGGTATCATTGTTCATGTTACATGTTTCATTGTTTCATCATAAGGTTTAATTACTTTAATGGGGTTTGACCAAGGAAAACCCCTATTTCCTAGCAATCAACAAGTTTTTCTCTCTCTCTACATGTGTGATTGTAGATCTAGGTGTTTTAGAGCTTGAATATTCTTTGAATACAAACTTTCAAGATTGAGAAAATTTGTTAAGTTGTCATGAGGTTATCATCTTCATAGAAATTCACCTACAGGCTTGAATTCAAGCTTTCAAATTTGGAGATTTGGTAGGAGAGAAGCTACAACAGACCACTAGAGGATACCTAAGTTTTAGCCAAACCCTAATACTTGGACTAAATCACCACCTTGGGTGTATGAGTCCCAATACAACACTTTTTCTAGTTTTAGAAGATATAGATCAGTTACTAAGAGATTATGGTTTGTGCCCAAAAACCCTAGTCTAGGACTAAATCGCCCAGTTTGGCATATAAGTCCTAGTGATCTTATAATAGTATAATTTTAGGGTTTTGGAGACTTTTTTTACCACATCTTTCTTCAACGTACACTTTTGTTCATTCTTAGATCATTATTCTGATTTTCAATTTCATTTCCTAGGTCATTTAGTTAAGCTTGCATGTTACATTTTATATCTTTCTTTCCAATCCCTTTCTTGATGGTGAACCCCCTTATTGTATTTAATCACACCCTTATGATACCTTATTGCAAATCTCTTTCCCTAATTTCATCCCAATATTGGGATATCCAAGGTTTCCTTGAATGAAACTTGAAGGAAATCAGTGGAGGAACCCTAATTCCCCTTTAGTTCTATCTCCCAAAACATAGAGCATCAATTTTGTACATTTCATCATCACATCATTCTTTGTTTCACTAGCTTTGACAAATGAAATAGTGTGTTTTTGAATGGTATTGGTAAATATTTCCAAATTTTGATTAGGAGGAGCTACAAACTTATTACCTTGGTCATTTACACCTCCAATTAGAAGATGATTAGAATCATTGAGGTCTTGCACAAGATGTTTAAGATGCTTACAGTATTCTATATCATTTCCATTTTTTTGGTGGTAATGGAAATAATAATTTGATCTATATTTTGATGGTAATGTCTTATTAGGATCAGGAGATTTGACAAGAGGTAAAGAAAGCATATTCTTTTCCATGAGCTACAGCATGATAAATTATGAAGGGTATCAAGTAGAGGGGTAAATTTTATATTCCCATCCCCAAAGGAAAAATTACTTTTCATCTTTATGGAAGCTACTTGGTTATCAACTTGTTGATTTGGTTGAGGGGAATTAAGTTGTAAAAATCCCCTATTCTAATTCTTGAAAGGTTGGTAACTATTTTGAGGTGCAGATTCAAACTTTTTAGTACAGCTAGGGGGATTTTTCACATTACAACTACTAACTGAATTCTAATAATCATAAAGGGTTGTACATAGTTGTGTGAAGGATGGTAATTTCAACATCCCAAGTTTTCTTTGGATTTTGTTTTGTACATTGGCAATAAACATTTGTTGAAGGTCGGCATAAGGAATCTTAATGTTTAAATTTGTGAATAATGCATTTGATATCTCACTATAAAATCAGTAACCTTTTCATCATCCTTTTTCTTGCATGTCATTAAATCTACTAGGGTCATCTTGGGACCCATGTGAATGTGGAAGTAGTTGTAAAATGCATCAATAAGATCATTGAATGAACCAATTGAATTATTCAGCAAGGAGAAAAATCACCCTAAAGCAATGTCCTTCAATGACCTAGGAAATAGTTTATCCAAGAGCATATCTTCAAAGATGAAATCACTACATAAGGTTTTATAAGTGGAAACATGGCTAACAGGATCTCCTTTCCCACCATATTCCTCAAATCTAGGAACTTTTATACCTTGTGTCATTTGTGTTCTCAATGTATTCATGGATAATAGGTTGGTTTTTATGTATTGTGAAGGTTGACCATTGTTTTGATTTAGGGTGGTGATTTGTTGTTGAAGGGTTGGCATGTTTTGTAAAATTTTGTTAATGATGGCATCATTGTTGGTCTTGTAAGGTGGAGTGGTGTATGTATGCAAAGGGAAAGTGAATTATAAATTTGTGAGGGAGGATGATTGAGGAGATATAGTATCTGAATGTACAAAGCTAGAATGATTCCTTGTGGAAATGCCTAAGGAAGTGTTGACATTGCTAGTAGGCTAAATGGTTGTGGTAACTTGAGTACTAGTGTATGTAGAAAAGGAAATGGGTATTATAGAATAAGGAATTGAAGTTCCACCTTGGCTTTGGGTATACCCCAAAGCTTTAGTACAACAAGTCATGGTAGGGATGGTGTTGTTAACATCATGCACATTGGTTGTAGGTACGGAAGTCATGAGAAATGAAGTATGCATGCTATGATTCATAGGGGGTTGATTATCAACACTATTAGAAAGAGCATTAGAAAACCAAAGATCCACACGAATGGTGTATAACAGGATAACGTGAGTCTTGAACTATGTCTCACAACAGTATTGCTAATAGGACACCAAGTTGTAAAGCTCATACAAGTTTCACAAACTCAATGCCAACCCAAAATGGAAATAGGGTAAAATGCAATGCAATGACCTAAAATGCAATGTGTAAATGCAATTTTCAAATTCTAAACAAGGCTATTTTCTTATTACACTATGAAAAAATACAAAAATGAAGTCTTGTAAATGAAAATTTGAAATCACACAATGCACAAAATTTATCAATTTAAGCTAAATATGATCAAATTAATGAAACAAAAAATTTGCAAACAGTAGCAAAAATCTAAAAGAAGCAAACAAAAATGTAGAAATGAATATTTTAATTCCCAAATAATCAAACTGTAACCTGATCAAGGACTCATTTTCCTTAGGGTGAATGGGTCGTAGATGAGGGTTTTGAAACAAATTTTTATAGATTTTTAAATTATTTTTACGGGTTTTCAAATTATGGTTTGTTACAACAAGTTTCAATTTGATTTTTGTAAATGCAATGTTGAAATGCAAGTGAAAAATGTGACAAAATGATAACCTATGACACCTTATTTGATATGCAATTTTGTTTCAATTTTCAAATGAAATTTTATATGATTTAAATGATATGAAAGACGATTGATTTTTTTGTATTTTTCAAATTTAAAGAATGCAAACAATGCAATCCTAAAAACCCTAGATGCAATACAAATTTGAATGCAAAATAGACACCCTAAATGAGCCCTAATTCAATGTACGTAGATTCAAATAAATGCAAGATCTAAATCTAGGATGAAATAGGACTCCAAATTAGATAATTACAATGTTCAACACGTCATGTTCACCATAATGAAATGATGAAAAATAGGGTTTGATCAAAATGAAACAAAGGGGGTATGATGCACCTAATTTCCTAGTTTCATTCAAAATATGTGTTATAGAAGATAGATCTGAAAACTAATAGAACTAATGATCAAAATGTAGATCTAGAAAGGGGAAAATGTTGTGTACCTATCGCCAAAAGTGTTTTTTCAGTCCTCACTAAGGACTCATTCACCCTATGGAAAATGGGTCCTAGCTAGGGCTCCTGAAAATCAATTTATGATCTTTGTTCTACTCAATCTCCACTCTTAGATTCCAATTGTTCACTGTCAAACAACCAAAAATAAATCCTATAGGTCAATTTTCGTGATTTGACAACTTTTCTCGCAACTTTGAAAACTTTGTAACTTTCTTCAATTTTTCTCTCTAAAGGATCTTCAACCTAAAACCTGCAATCACACATCAAAGAGAGAGAAAAATTGTTTGTTAGAGAATAGGGGTTTTCCTTGGTCAAACCCCATTTTGGTAATTCTTAAACCTTGTAATGAATAAAAGCATGAAAGGAATGATGAATGAACAAATACAATGTCACAACTCACCGATCCTTATTTGAACCTTGGATGAATTTCCAATCTAACATGAAGTGGCCTCAATGAAAGTATATCTTGCTCATGAAACTTGGTGTGAAACAATGCCTTTAATATGCTTGATTGATCTTGAACACTACATCACCATATTATCTCATACAATGTGCATGATGCAATTCATCTTTGACATGATGAAATGAATCTTGATTGCTGCAATAATCTTCTATAAATATTCCCCTGAATGCCTTAGAAATTTCTCTTGAAATGCTCACTTGAATGCTTTAGGTGTTCTCTTGAAAATCTTAGGTGAAACTAAGTGAAATAGCCTTGTATTATACATAACATTAATTCCTAAAATTTGAATATCACAAGCTGACATTGAATTATAGAATTGAAATCATTAAAATACCACCAAAAATATATTTTAAGGAGGGGTCCTAGGTCTAAGTGAGGACCCATTCGCTATAGGGTGAATGGGTCCTAGGCCACTTACTTAGGACACACATCGGACAAGGTGAAATATCATGTAAAAATAGGGTCCAAGGACTAAGTGAGGACCCATTCGCCCTATGGAAAATGGGTCCCAGGTCACTTACCTAGGACACACAACTTCCAAAATTAAGTGTTGTGAAATGGAATTTATGAATGTTGGGGTTTATCCCTCAGAGTTTACATATCATTAGGCTTGGATTTAAATTAAAGGGGAAAATTAAAGAAAATTAACCTCAATCAATTAATAAAGCCCTAGATTATTGTGAAAGTGTAAAGATACACTTTACAACAACCTAAATAAGGCATAATTAAGTCCATTTAGTTTAAAAGGGCCCTAAAATTAATGTGAATATGAGAAACATATTACAACACTAAATTAAGGCAACATTAGGCTCATTTTAATATTTATTATTCCAAAATTAAGTGTGGAAAAGGGATACTTTTTCAACACTACATCAATTATTAAATTATAAAATGTCTCATTCATGTTTAGTGCAAGGGTGTCAAAACCCTTTTTTGCTATACCTTATTGAAAAAATTAAGGGCACAAAATTTTTAAGGTGGTTTGATGAATTTTTGTAGAGGCTTTGTTTCATTTCTAAAGGGTCTTTATCCTTTCATGCTACAATGATAAAGAAATTTATTTGTTAAATGTCCCAAAAAAAAACTTCACTTCCTAGAACCAAATCTCACTCACAAGGCCAATGTTTTCATCATGCAAGTGAAATAAGCTCATAAAAATAATATCAAAATAAAAACTATATACACAATACCATGAATATATACCTATTATGACTCAATGTAAACAATATTTATATTTACAAACCCACAATGTGTATATATCTATTTGTGTACAGTATTTTAAATCAAACACTCAATGTATATGTATCCAAGATATGGCATTGATCTATATACATATACCTTTGTACCTTTGTGATTTATGATGTATACTTTCTATATATGTATCCTAGAGACTTGAACATAAAATTGGCTATGCATAAGAAACCCTAGGCCATATGCTCATACAAAAAAATTTACGATCATACAAATTTTTGTACTAGGGGCCCTAAGGTGCCTTAAAAAATTTGCAAAATTTTACAATAAAAAATATAGAAAAATTATATTTAAAAATTCATCTCTTGGCCCTCTTGAGTGTAATTATGTGTTTGGTTTTGCAATACATAGCTCCTATATAAAATTTAATCTCTAAGATCCCATTAGAAAATCACTCACCTACAATATCTAACTCACAAAAAATCACAAGTACACACATTAGAATTATTAATTCACATCAAGGTCACCAAAAAGTATTGCATTTAAATGACAACTAAAATATTCATCAAATCAAGACTAATTCAAACCAAATACATGAAAACCTCAAAATGATCATATGTGATGTGTTGATAGATTGAATTTGGTTTCTCATAAAACCAATAGCATGATGGTGATATTAATATAATAGATTGATAAGTTGGAATCATAAGGATATGGTGGAAGTAGATGCCTAAATGGGATGAGAGGCCTCTAATTTATAGAAAAAATAAGAGGAAAATCAAGGGCCAAGATGCATTGGTTAATGGATGGTTGAGATAAATGAGGTTTAGGGTATGGATGAAAGTTGTAGTCATGTGATAATTTTCCCTTGAGGTGTAAGAGCTAGGTGTGATGAATGGAGGGTTCACAATTTATGAGATCTCTCAAGCAAGGGGTATTGAACAAGTGCAAAAGGGGATTAATTAGAAAGGGTGGCTAAGAGTTCAATGGTGGGGATTGGATATGGGAAATAGTGGATGGATAAGATTTGGTGAGATATTTAAAAAGGTATTTTGGGAGGTAAAATTTATCTTATAGAGAGGCAAGATATGACTTGTTGCACATTTCAAGGGAGGTGGGGAATTTCAAATTAAGATTTATTTGAAAAGGAAATCTTGTCACATGTGCACAAGATAAGTTATTAATTAGCTTAAACCAATCGATTAATTATATATTAATTAAATGCTTTACTTTGAGAATTTTGGAGATAATATTATAATTAATTAAATAAATATATGTGGAGAATAAAAGTGAAGGTTAAATTAATTGGTGAGGGATAAAGGTAAAATGAAGTGTGTTTGGGTGTAAGCTAATTTAGGTTCTTATAGTCAATTTTTTCATGGGATACATCATTTTTCTCTATTGTTTTATGATTTAAAAAAATTATACTCTCTTGTAGAGAATTATCTCCTCTAGTGTGTTGCATATTTTTTAAATAATTTAAATATGTTTTTATATTTTTTAATTTTTGATTAGTCGCATGTTTGCAAGTATAAAAACCTATTTACAATAATTTAAAAAAAAACCATAATAAAACCTTTCAAAATATCTAAAAGAAAATATTAGAGTTTAGACTTTGAGCTCTACAAAAGGGTATTTTCATATTTTCATGAAAGTGTCTCTAGTTGGAGAAATTTAGAGTTGAACATGATTTTTTATTTTCCCTAAAATAAGGGTTTAACTACCACATAGATAGTTTTGGGTGAAATGGTTTTGACCAAAACCCTCTCAACTAAAAGGGTTTCACTCAAAAACTTATACATAAATCAAACCTCATTTTAAATTTTTAATGGAAATAAAATTATTTAATGATTTCAAGAGAAACCCTTTCACCTAAAATTGTATGTGCCATGTATATGTTGCACTATTTTAGATGAAACTATTGTTCCAAAAACTATTTAGAGTGAAACTACTTCAATCAAAACTATTTTTGGTCAAAAGTGTGATATAAATTTACATTTTTACCCCAAGAGGGTTAGTCTTTTCTTTCTCTATAGTAGGAATTCCCTCCACACAGTTTGGGGAATTATTGTTTTAGGGTGTTAAGTAATTTTCAGTTCTTGAAATTTAAAAAATAAATCAAAAATATATATATATATATATATATATACTTTGAATTGCTAGAAACCTAAAAACCTTACCTCCTTAACCTCAAGCATGTCATGCAAACATTGTGATAACTTGTATCCACTCCAAGATCTCACAAACACACTCATGTTTTTCCTTTCTTTTGTTAAGGCTAGCAAGAAATGGTGTTGGGTTCAAGTGAGATCTCTCCTTTTTGAATATATAAATAATGTGAGCATATTATAACATGCTCACTTTATAGCAATCTTATGTTTTGTTTTCATGGATCAAAAAGTAGTTGTGGCCAACTTTTGGTCCTCCGTCTTTGAACACAAACCCTATGATATGAATGCAAATATAAAACTAGATTTCAAAACACAATATAAGAACAAAAAACCCAAATGTCAAACCCTAGTAGGTGTAAGACAAATAAAGATCACAAAAATATAATGAAAATAAATATTTTTCACTATATTGAACCTCTATATAATAATTAATCAACAAATGCGTACCTATGATTTAAAACCTGGGGGTAATAATCATAATAAATACTATGATTAATGTTCATATAAATATATAGAAATTAAGTAAATTAAATACATGGATACTTAGCTCTAATTTTGATGTTAATTTTGTCCAAATGTCAAAAATCCATTCATCAATATTGTAAACAATTACACTTTTCCACTGAGCTATAAATTTGATTCTACATAGATCTACTAGAATCACTTCCACATTAGTGTAGAAGTGATCTTTGTAAATGTGGAACTAGTCCTTATGCATAGAATTAAACCTTTACCTTATGAAAAAAATCTAGCTATTTTATCTATGTAGTGCCCCTTCGTTCTCACTTGGGATGTGTAGGGAGTCTGGCTAAGGAATCTAAAGAGGAAGATGGAACAAGGGCTTCTAATGGTACTCTTGTGGGTATGAGGTACATTGTTTTTTTATGATGCAGAGATTTAATTGGATAGCTTAGCTTACTTGTTGATCATGATACTTCTTTTATGACATTGATGTTATGATGATACATTGTGGTTGAATTTAACTGGTTATGCTTATATCTAGACATAGTATTATGTTATGCAATAGACTAGAAATTGTTTCATAATGATTATGATGTGATCAGTATAGCTTAGTGATGTTAATTTTATATTTGATGTTGTAGTTGCTAATGTGGTTTTGGTGAGGGGACGATGTGCATCACTCATTCACGAGTGCCCTATGTAGCATCCATGCGCAACCCTAGGGAAAGTTGCAATTTACTAAACAAACAAACAATTTTTTTTTTTTTAATAAGAACAATTAGCATGTAAGTTAGAAAAATTAACATACAAGTTCACTTAACCATTGCCAACCATTTCCCTAAGGCTACGAGACAGTGTTACTTAAACCAATGCGGAACATGAATTAATACCATACCATATAATTACTTAACAATTGAAGTTCACATACATTCCATTCATAATAAATTTACATCCAAGAATATGAAGTGCCACATGATTTCAAACAATATAGCTTACAACATGTTTACAATTAAGATTACAATACTCATTTCCTGAATGAGGTAAATCCAACAAATATGATAACATATTACAAATTCCGCCTCGATAACAAATGAGGGGTAATAAAATACAATAAGTACAGAGAGAACAAGGCATGAGAAGAAACTGATTCCCGCGAGCTCTCCATCTGGAAATCTCGACCACACGAACAAGAAGAAGAACCAACGGATTAAGATGCATGCCACCCGACCACGTGGAATCCAAAAGGTCCCACTCCCTCCGTGCTAGGAGATAGTAACAAGGAATTCCTACACAAGACCATCTACCACTAGACACAAGCTAAAACATAACTGAACTGAAACAACAACAATCACAATATCACTTAACAACTACAATCACAAAGTCACTTTAACAACTACAATCACAATATCACTTAACACGAGGTTACAATGCTTTTAGAGAACAAAGATCATGTACATCGCACAATAATTGATTGACTATTGACATAGGAAGAGTGTCATGCATAAATTGCCATGAGTTACCCTGGCTCAACCTTCCTAGGCTACCGGACCCCCATCCTGGGTTACCCTGGCTTGCCTCTACCGGCCACCGGACCCTCACGCAAAACTATGCATCCCATCTCATCTCAAGCCTTATCATTCACTTGCTTCACGAGAGAGACATTCTTTATCTTTATTAGTGTGAAAGATCCCCATTAATTCTTTTAGATTATCACTTAGTTAAACTCTAGGTGAGTTACCTGGCGCCTTTGTGTGCCGGACCCCCACAAAGAGCCACTCTCCTATTGACAACACACAAGGAACAATACCACAATAGGTAACTAGACAACATAACCTCTCCAATCCAAGAGGAAACAAAACAAGGAAACTCACTCCGAACACTGGAGGAAACCAAATACGAAAACACACTCCTTCCAAAGGAGGTACAAATCTCATTACCCTCTCCTATTTCCTAGAGGCACAAATCCCCGTTCGTGGAAACCGGGTACAACATAATAGTACAACTCTACACCATTCCCAAGGTGATTCACAAATTGAACCTCTACACAAAACATCCCACTCTAGAGAACTTCTCTGGAAGACTTACATAGACCCTTAACCCCATTTTCCCGACATGGAGAATAAAAGAAACATGATAGAAAAGCATTCCAGGCAACTCAATATCTAATGTTAGGGTTTCCTAAACCTAGTCAAACAATTATGTCACACAAGAAATTAAGTAAATAATTAACATTAATTGCACAAACTCAATAGTAAATCAAGGCACGTTGACAACTTTAAGGAGTTTAAACCAATAATATATTTCATTTTTCCAATTACATATATTAATAAAAATCAACCTTAGAAAATGAAAACACTTGATCATTTAAAATCTACCATTTTAAAATAAATCATTTGAACTATTGATATTCAACGTTCTAAATAAATCCTATGAATATAAAATCCACTTTTGTTTCTACTACGTAACAAAATCATCTTAAGATAGTCTATATTAAATATAATTATTCTTTAGATATTTTAATTTAAAAACTTCCAATCCAAAATTCCATTTTACTACTTAGTGGGAATAAAAGAATA
The DNA here is from genome assembly GCA_007258455.2 of Sequoia sempervirens. Classification (NCBI taxonomy): domain Eukaryota; kingdom Viridiplantae; phylum Streptophyta; class Pinopsida; order Cupressales; family Cupressaceae; genus Sequoia; species Sequoia sempervirens. The sequence continues at coordinate 14,512 of VDFB02262992.1, forward strand.
CATTAAATATATATACATTAAATATATATATATATATATATATATATATATATATATATATAATAATTTAAAATTAATATATACATAATACATATATATATTATAATAAATATATATTACATATATCATTTAAAATCAATATATATAATATATAAAAATTATAATAAATATATATATTGTAATATAAAAATTAAACTAAAGTAAATTTTTAATAAAACAAAACTTTTATTAAAATTTTAAAAGGGCAAGCCTTTTTCCTTTTGTTTGCAACGCAGCAACCAACAGAGGTGACATGAAGGATAGGGCGCATGGTCGGGCACTAGGTGTTTGGCAAGAGGCCTCAAAATGACCTCGTCTCATGCAATGCAATGGCGGCAGGCTATGCGCGGCCTGAATGCAAAAATAAGGCTTTAGAAAATTTCAAGCAAATGAAAATGGCGGGTGTAGGGCCACTTATCCTAGTATAAGACTGTGAGAGAGAGTTGGGTATCTATATATGCAGTAATACCCATCTACGCGTCTTACTTAGATCTGTACATCCAATTTTAACTAAATGATGTTTATAAAACAACACATGGGGTTTCTTCAAAGTTAACACAAACATATAAATACCTATCAATTAACATCATGTTTCCCTCAAAATCAAGACCCATGCATATTTACAAATACATAATCGAATGGATATGAACTAGATTCTAACCACAAAAGCTAATCAGTGAACACTACAGAGGGGGTGAAAACATAATATATGAAGTCTAAAAGTAGAAAGACAAGGAGGGCGCACAGATCCTAGCATTTGAAAAGCGCTCAGAATTACAATCAATGACGGAGAAATAACAATATTGCTAACACCAAAATGGAAGGAGCCTAATAATTGTACAAATGATCAACTTTGGCTTGAGAAATTTCGCAGAGATTAGGGGCATTGGAGAACACTAATCGGATGCGAGCATAAATATCAATTTGCATAAGTTGCTAGAGAACTTTATTTGGAGATATGCGAACCATTTCCATCATGTTAAAAAGGTACAATGTTCTTATGGAGAATATAGGTGATGCGAAATGAAACAATCAGAAAAGTAAGCTCGTGCTATGATACATTAAAGCAAAAGGAGTTGGCAGCCGCCAGGAAAGGAGGATGTCGTTGGAATAAGAGAGAAATTTGAGCTTAGGAAATCATATGCAACAAACAAGGAAAGGCAACACAATAGACTTAATGGGAAAGCTTCAGATCCTCTAAACAAATGCATTTATCATTAACATAATCATCGGCCACCAAGACAGAGCAGATCAAACGAAATCAAATGAATAAAATCTCTGCAAAGAACTTGTTGGAAAAGCTAATATCTGCTCTATCCATTCAAGTAAGGGTCAAGAAAAAGTTGGGAGGGGCACAACAAATGGTTGGATAAAAGGCTTAAGATACTTCCAAGCAATTATAGATGATGGTTAGAATAAGACCCTATCCTAAAAAGTGATGCGTGCAGAAATGGTAATCCTATTTGCTATAAGATGAATACCTAACAATTGGGAGCTCTCAAGCATGCATGAGTATCAGGAGGTCCTCATTTGCACCGAACCAGCCCTTGGTTTTCTTCTCCTTCAACGATCCATTCCCCCAAAACAACTCATCTCCAGCAGAGTTTTTTCCCATAGTTCAAGCACAACCAAAGCTATTTTCTTTTCTTTGTATTTCCAGATCCCCAAAAACAAAACAACAGAGAAATTCTTCTGTCTATGCCAAAACAAATTTCCTCTCAATAATAATAAACAATAATTAAAATCAATAAAGCTTTTTCCGCTTTCTTTTCTCAAAAAAACTCCTTCCTTATTGGTCCTTTTTCTAGCTTTTAAAAGCACACTTATCTACAATTTTAATTAAAATAATTTATTTAATCAAGATATTACCTACACAAGATTTGCTAAATTAATATTAATAAAAAGATAATATTTAATTATCTTCATCAATATTGATTTTAAATAATTATTTACATTTTCAATTAATTAAATCACTTTTTAATTTACAATATATTTAAATTTGACTTTTAACTAACTCACAATTAAATCAAGTAACAATGCAATATTAATTAATTATTTTATAAAATAAGATTAATTAATTAAGCACTAACCAAAAATTAAATAAATACTTAACAATCAAACTACATAATGACAAGGACAACACTTCAGTCATGACACCACAACTTACAACAGGACGACGGACTTGGGACGGAAAACCTAGCTACTATCTCCCAATCGATTACCGTTGGTAAATGGACACGCTTAGACCTGTGAAGCCAGGTGGAGTCGATGTCATGTACCTGTCAACCTGTAACAAAGAACATGTCGAACGTGCAATATATATATAATATGATCAAACACACCGTGAAGAGGAAATCTCAAAATTGTAGGGTGCTCGCAAGCGAGTGATACAATCCTGTCCCCTTCACCAATACAGTATCACTAACTGACGCATCTAACATCAATGATATGATCAATAGCATAAACATCATTAAATCAAATATCTTCTACGTTAATCCAAAACACGCCATAAAGATAACATCAGAATAAAATAACATTACATCAAAATATAACTTTCACATCATTTAACAATTGCAATCAAAAGCAACCAAGTTCTAAGGTCAAAGCATATTCAGACACAATCATCAAATTATAATATAACATATGCATCACTAATCAGTTCACGATCAAATGATCACCAAGTTCCATAGTCACATCATAAGCATAACAAAGCATTACCAAGAAAACAATGTTGATCCAAATATCCAAAACGGAGGGGTGTACACCCTACTACGCTATGATTCCTTCTCATGACATGCTTGTATTTGGATGCCCTATATATATAATTTTTGATGTTTGTTTGTATGTAAGATTACTTGAAACTAAGCCTGCATTCTCTATGGAGTCAGTCAGGTTGTCTGTCAACCCCATTATTGTGTCTAGTAGTGTCGTTCATTCTTGACCTCGTCTTCATTTCAATATTGTGTTATGTTGGGTGTTTATTGTGATATTTGTATAAGGTTTGTTTAGTTAATGTCTATGTTGATTTTGTTTTGGTAGATTATTAGTGTTATTTAATTAAAATAATTGTATGAGTGTTGCTAATTTAATTATTAAATTTAGTTTCATTAAATTTTAAAAAGTTGCTAAATTAAATGTTGTCTATTTAAAATAAAAGATAAATAAATAAATTATACAAATAACATTAATTATAATTTTAAAATTGTCATTTTGGAAAATGGGAAAATCTAAATTAGTAATTTGATGCAATTAGTAAGTTGAGGATAACTATTGAAATAAAGGGATTTTTTTATTAATTAATTATGTGTCAACTATGATTTTTGAAATTAATAAAATAGAAAATTAAATATTTTATTCAGAATAGAAAAATAAAGAAAAGAATAAAAAGAACGAATGAATGTCTAGCTTGTTTTTGAAAACTAAAGAGGAAATGGAAAATTACTATTTTTTTTTTAATTTTTGGTTTTCAAAAATAGAAGAATCCTTTATTTTAATAAGAAAGAAGAAGTTTTCTCTTAATGTATAATTTTGCAGAAGCTTAAAAAAAAGACTGTCTGTAAAACTTTGAGCCCTCTTTTACTTTTCTCTGTAAAAACCCACTTCATACAAAAACCAAATTGTAGGGAAAAATTTGAAGAAGTCGTGTGGAAAGAAGAAGAGATTCGTGAAGGGTTGTGTGGAAAGAGAAAGAGAAGAGTTTCGCCATTTCGTTTGAAGCGTAGGACTTCTGGTTCTTTGATTATTTTCTATTTTAATGGCTATGCAAACTTGGTTGTTTAAATTAGGGCTTGTTTTGGTGATTTTATTTAAAATGCCATCTTGTTTTGTGCTAGAAAAATTGGTTATTTGTTCAAGAGAATTATTATTGTTCTTTTTAAAAAAAACCGTTTCCTGTTAAATAGATTTGCTTGTGTTTTATTTAAAATAAATTTTTGTTTCCTTTTGAAATAGATATATATATATATATCGTGTCGTGTGCAAATTAAAATTTTGTCTGTATCAACGAAGTGAGGGAGGGACAGCTTGGTCATACCCTACCTCCCCACTTTTTCCCATGCCAGAGGTGTTTATATGCCTTAGTGCTACATAGCAGCTAAGGGCTACACACAGCAGTCCGAGTGACTACTGTGCATAGCCACTTAGAGGCCACGACCTCTCTGTAGAGGACGCTACCATCAAAGGCTTATATGTGTTTTGTTATATATATATATATATACACTATTCATACTGTAGCTGCATTCCTGAATTCGAATAAGTTGAAAAAAAACATATTTGTGTTGATTTTGCATAATGTATAGATATATATATATAGATGTATGTTGAATTTGTGTTTAACAATGATTGAAAAATAGGTTGTAATTTATTGATTCTAGGAGCAAGCTCATATAATAGTTTCATTGTAGAATTGCTATTTAAAAAAGAAAGCATATATATATATATATAATTGTATAATGGGATTGAATTAATTATATTATTAGTTACAAATAGAATGAAGCAATTGTAGCATTTAAGAATATCAATTTTCACAAGATAAGTGTAATTTAGAAATGGAGTTATTATGGCTTTTTATGGTTGTAAATTTAAAGTAAGTTTTGTTGTGATTGTCATTTGAAATTTAAAGTTGAATTTTCTTTTACTTTTCCTTGTGCTATTTCTTTTATTTTTCCTTGTGCTATTTCTTTTGGCTTTAAGTTGGTATAGGCATGTGGGAACCCTCTATGTCATGGTACCCCGTTAGGAGTTGGGGTTAATTTGGCTTTTAGACTTCTAGAGGCAAGAGGCAGTTGATGAATAATGTATTTATCATTTGATTTGGTTTTGGCAAGTTTGATTGTAATTGTGGTTTTGGTTCCTATGCATGGGTTGTACCTATTTTAATGAGCATCTACATGTGAATGTTGGTAGGATGGTTTATGCCTCGCGTGTACTTCATTTGAGATTTAGTACTTCTCTGTGTTGGTACACCCTTTTTTGATTTGTTGATTTCACAAGTCTCTGGAAGTGATCTATTGATTTTATGTTTTTTTGGAATCTGTTGATGTTGTGTTTGTCTATGTATTCCCATTTCGCTCTTGTCTGGAGATGAGTGTTGTAGTTTTTTTGTTTGGACATCCTTGGTCAAGGATTCTTTCTTGTCATCTCCTAGCACGGGGAGTGGGTTTTTTTTCTAAAACCCACATGGTTAGGTGGAACATGCTACGCACCTTGTTGGGTTCCCCATCAATGTTCTTACAATGTAGTGTCATCCAGATGGAGCAGGAACCAAAGTTACTCTTGTATTCAAATGTTTGTTATGTATTTTAGTTATATTCTTGTATTGATGTATTACTCCCACATGTGTTGGTAAGTTTATGATGTAAACTCATGTATTTGATCTATGTATTGTACTGGAAGCAGATGAAAGGTATAAATGTATCCTTGTAATTATGTGATAAAAGATAGTGGTTATCGTCTTATAAGCATGTTGTATATATGTGTATGGTTATCAAATGGAGTTGATCTTGTTCATAATGGTCTATCTCTTGTGTATGCTTCAATGTTAAGTTTGATGGATGAATCGACTTAACTAATGCATTTTGGTATTTTGTTTATCTTTTCATTATGGGCTTAGAATACGTAATGTCACCTCGTGTACCCCAAAGGACTTAGGTGATAAACTTGTATTCATGTAAGTGAACCTCATGCAATGCAACTTAATATGCATATAATATACATTATTTAAAAAAAAATGGTGTCATAGTTGTTGTCCTTTGGGGTTTGTGTAGCGAGGCATTACAATCTAGACTAGAATCTAATCTCCTTGATTTTTAGTCTCTATATTTGTATAAGGACAAACAATGTTTATAGACACCTTTGAAGTATCTTCTGAATTGTCCAAGCAAGTTCTTCCCTATTAGAACTCTAGTGGAACAACTTGATGAATTTAAGAATAAAACTCAAAGAAAACATGCAATCATGCAACAAACTTAGGATGATGTGTTATGGCTATTCTAAAACATATGATGCTAGAATGCTCTCATTGTCTATTGATAAATCCCTAGCATTATCCTTGATATCTCCTAGATGATCTCTCACATGATTTCAAATGAGTGAATGCATATCTTTAAATACAACCAAGTACAAAAATCAACCTAGTATGCACTAAGTCAACTCACAATAACTAGTGAAAGGTTGAATGAGCAGCTCTCAAGTACAAGTGGGAAACCAACTCCACAATTTATAAAAAAAATAGTTTTAATTTTTATTTTATTTTATTTTGGCCCATTAGGAGTTGCCTTTGATTAGGCTTAACAAACCAAGAGCCTATGAACAAGGGCTAATCCCACCAACTATTGGCTAACTAGTTTTCTAACAATAATACATGTCGTTGGCAAGTTGTACCACAAGGTAAAAGGTAATGGGGTCTTTGAACCCTATGTACCCTCCTACCAATTTTTTTTTTTTTTAATTTTTCAATTAATTTTTTTCAATTGACAAGTTTTTTCTATAGACACTAAATTATACATTTGTATGACAATAAGGGGGTAGGGCATTTTTTGTATTTTTCATTTAATACCCAAAATAGGCCAAATTTTATGTGAAATTTTGTTTTTCATTCATCCTAGATCCAATAGTGAGGTTCATTTTGTCTCAAGCGATCATCTATTAAATTTTCCCCACAAAACTCTTATATGAAGCGCATCCATAAAAACTTGTTTCCAAACATTTTTTAAACCCTAGATTTGCATTAAACCCAACAAATCTACAAGCCCAAAAACCCCAAATCTATAAAATAGTTACAACCTACACAAAACCCTTATACCATGAAATGTTTCAAATATTTCTTTCATTTTCATGGATTTAACTTCAAACAATGGTTATACAAACCCTAGGAGCTCACACCTTCCTCAACCATGAATAAATCTCTAATACCACTTGTTAGGAAATTAATTTATAGTACCCATAATGATTAATCCATTTCCTACATAACCCTATGAGGGAAAAGTATGCATGCAATCTTATAGAATAACTATAATGCAAGTGTCAAATATATACAAGCTACAATATAACACAAGGTATGCCTTGTAAAAACCCTCATAGAGGGAAAAAACACAACCTCCAAAAGTATCCCACTCTATGTTTTATTCAACAATAAAAAATTACAATGCACTAACATTAAGCTACTTCATTTTACTCTCCATGTGTCCAAGCATGTAACTACACATCTTATATCATGCTTCACATATGCACTCAAAAGAGAAACTCAATACAATGACAACCCATTCACCTAACTAACCTTAACCACTAAACATGTGCTTCGTTTTATAGATTCAAACTCATACAAACACATCCAAGTGGTAAGATAAAATAATGTGCCTTAAAACCATGAGTACACAAAATCATTGACTCGACATTTACTTTTTGATACTAGTTTTTTGCATTATTAAATATTTTCTCAAATAATTAATTATTCTATGTCTCTCACACATAAAATAACTAACTCAATGTTATATACATCTTTACAAGTAGACCCAAATAAATATTTAAAGTGGCTAAACAAATCACCTAGATACATCAAAAATAAATATTTATTTTAATTATACAACACCTATTCTTAACATTCTAGAGGTAACTTAGGTGCTAAATTGGGACTGGAGGGGTTGGTTGTGTTAGTGATGGGATGGTTCTTTTCATTTTGTCTTATGATATATGTATTAGCGCAAATAACTTGATGGAAGCCTCAACTAATTTAATGGCTCTTGAGAAAGCTTATGTTTTGGGTTGGAAAAAGGTTACTTGTAAATCTAACTTTTTGATCCTAATTTATCTTTCGAACAAAGCAAGTTTTGAAGAGCCCTCTTGAAGGCTTGCTTCTTTTGTTGAATAGCTTCTTCACCTCGCTCCAAATTTTGAGGCTATCTCTTTTGTTCATGTATCCAAAGAATAAAATGTTGTGATGGATTGTCTTACTAAATAGACTTTAGAGGACAATCGTAACTAGCATGTTTATAAGTTGGGGTCTCTAACATTAGATAAATCTTCATAGCTTTTCTAGTTTTTAATTCGTAATAATTAGAATAGAGGTAAATAAGGCGTTTCAATCCTTTGATGAGTATGACAATAATTTAATTTATTCTAATTTATATTGTGAATTGAATAACGATAAACCTTCTTTAATTTTCTTTCTTCTCGCTTTAATAATGACTCCTACCCTTTAGAAACATCAATGTTGTAAAGTACATAGATATTTGAAAATAATCTAAAGAAAGAAAAATAAAGAAAAACACAACTAATAATGAAGAATAATAGAGTTTGGGGAAAAGGTAGAAAAGCATCTCTCGAGGGCTTTGTTCTTACACTAGTAACGAAGCTCATCCTAGTCAAAGGAAAAGAAAATAGTGCATAGATGGGAAATAAAAATGAGGGAATATGTGTTAAAGAAAGCGACAAATACCGTAAAGGAAATGTGCTCATACTCTTAACTTGTATTTTTTCTTTTGTTATAAATTACACAAAAAGCTTAATTAATAGACTTATAAAGAGTGAGAAGGCTTTCGAAAAACTTAGAGGGTTATTTTAATCATAAATTAAATATATTGAGATTTATGGAAGATTGATTAGTTTATAGGAGAGAATGGAAGCTTTAAAAAGCATTCGAGAAAGATGTATTTTAATGGGAAAGAATATTTATTTAGTGAGGATTTTCTTTTTAGTGTAGTAATTTTTATTTTTATTTTTTAAAATAAAAGTAATTTATTTTATTTTTAATGGAATCAATTTTAATTTTTAGAGTTGATGATTCGTTTGCTATGAAAAATAAAAAATAAATGGTAAGATAAAATAAAAATAAAATTATATTTTTAAAATTTATTTGTAAATAATTAGTTTGGAATTTTTGAGAAATATTTAATATAAGTAAAAGAGATAACAACATTAAGTTTTTTTAATAATTTAAAAAAAATGTAATTTAAGTGATCTCATATATGCATCTAGTAAATATCAATTTTAAAAAAATTGAATCTATTTTGGTTGGAACAAATTTAATCGAACACATTTTTATTATAAATGATTTTTTAATTGAAAATCACTTAAAATCAATTGTAATGAGATTTTGTCTAAAAGAGTAACATAACTTTGTGACTTCATCATGTAGCATTATCAAAACATGAGTCAAGAAGCTGAGTAGACTTGAATTCCTTAAAAAATGTTCATGCTATTTTGCTAATCATGCTTTGGGAAAAAATAAAATACAAAAAGGGCCAATGACCCTATTTTTTGTTTACATCAAAACAATGTAAAAGTGTTTTTTCATGGTAGTTAGTTAGTCATAATGTAATCATATATAGTCCAAATGTGTTAAGGCTCTTTTGTGATTTTAGTAGCATTCTCATCTTATAACTTAAAAAATGTCTTTGGCCCCAGATCTCCATGTGCATGCTCTTAGCATTACTCTCTATAGATTTTGGACTTTCTTCAATCCATAGTCCTTAGTGAAATCCTCTAATATCTAAATAACATATTTATGTATAAGATTTTGCATATGGAAATTTTACTTTATCAAAATCCAAATCTTTTTCCCTAGAGCTCTAAGCCTAACTTACGTATCTATTATTTTAATCTTGATTGAAAACTATAAATGTGACCTTGAACTTGGTTCATGACTACATATATAAAATTGACCCTCTTTTAACAAATTTAAAAATAAATTGTGTGACCAAGCTAACTTGCCTCCAACTAGCCATTACCTTTAACTCAAGTGTGAAATATTCAAATTGGCATGTTATAGTGTTCTATAAAAGTCCAAACAACCCTAATTCATTTTTGTGATCCAATTTAATCCATGTGATTGACTCATTCACACATCACTCAATCATTATCTAGAGCATTGTACCAACTTCTATATTCATAAGGACGTATCTAGGCATCTACATTCTACTTTGTATGTTTATGAACTTGTTACAAATTATTTAATCAATTAATGGAATTAACAAAGAGATGAGAAGGGAAACTAATTGACTTCCCTATATTAGCCTAGTGATTTATAATAGTTATTTTAAGCGCCACATTATGTTAAATACATAGAGGCACTATGATAGATCATCCACTTATTGCACATAAAGTTAAGCACCTATCTCCTTTGATGTCAATCTCATACATGTTTTATTATTGTATTGAGTCTCGATTCAAGATTTACCTAAGTATATGCTTTTTTAATTAATATTTTAACCTAGATAATTTGAAAAGCGTTATTATGATTTTTTAATGGAAACAATTGGGTTATATAAACATCAATAGTTATGTATTTATAGAGCTGATTATTGTGCAAGTATAAACATCTAGACTAGTTATTGTCCTTTGCCTAAGCTACCACAAGTAGGGTTCAACTTGTGAAAGTTACGAAGGAGTCAAATTTGTCATAGTTGCATCTCTAAGAGATTTGAACCTTGGTAAAAGTTATAATAAAATAACATATCATCATCCTCACCACTTGAACTACAACCCTTCAATATTCTTATTGTATGTAAGCATATACTTCTTTTATTTTTTTAACTATGAAAACATGTAAATACTTACACCATGTACAAATAAAACATTTATATTAGAATATTGCTATCTTTACATGAGTATAATAATCAATGATATTTTATTGAAAATTACTTATTATCTAATAAATTCCATATAACTTTATATTTTTCCATTAACTAATATTAGCACAATATTTAAATTTATCTTATAACGGATCAAAATATACTTGATAGAAAGTGACACTTATATTTACTTTAACATTCTCAAAGAACATGCATCAATTCCTTTATCTATTTTCTCACTCATCATCTCTAACTTATAAATATGACAATTGAATTTTAAAAGATGTTTTGATAAAATTAAAAAATTATGCATAATATTAAGAGTTATAATTTAATATGAAAATGATAATATATTTCTTAATTACATCACTAATGAAGTTCAATTTTATTAATAGTATCAAAATGAACTAAATCTCTAACTAATAATTATGCCAATTTCTAAATACCAGATTACCTACATTAAAATAAATATTATTAAATACAGGTGGAAAAAAAAAACTTAAAAAAAGGCAAAGAACAAGGCATATTTAGTAGATTTCCACGCAAACTTGAGAATATTTAAAGAAATAAAAATAAAGAAAACTCACTTGGTGGCTAAAGATAAAGTAGTAGGGCGTTTCTCTTTATTCTCCCATTGGTAAAGAAAACAGAGTACAGACACAGGAAATAAATAAAGAAAGAAAGAAATTCTTCCAGACGAGAACAAAGTGAGAGGGAATTTAGCTTGTACGGACTCCATGGAAAACGTGTAAGGAGGCTTCAGAAACAAGCTCCAGAACATTTTATAAAGTGACAGAGTATGAAGAGAGATTCAGTGACAGACTGACTGATCAGTTTATCAGAGAGTGAGGAAGCTTGAAAATAAACACTTGAGAAAGATGTATGCTGCAGTTTTCCTAGCTGCCAAAAATGGCGATCTTGATGCTATTAAGAAATTGCACGGCCAAAACCCTAGTAAACTAAGGGAAGTTACTTTTGAAGGCAATACTGTTCTGCACATTGCTGCAAAGGAAGGCCATTTGGAGCTCCTTCAATGGATTCTTCAAAATGTGAAAGGCTGTTCTGGAGTTCGAAATGCTGATCGCAATACGGCGCTGCACGAAGCTGCTAAGCGGGGAAATCCTGAGATAATTAGGACTCTTATCCGCTACAACAAGTGTCCAGCCGCTAAACGCAACCAGTTTGGAGAGTCGGCCCTGCTAATAGCTTCAGAGCACGGTCACGTGGAAGCAGTGAGGGTTTTGGTGGAGGCCACGCCTTTATATCTCATCATCTGGCCAAGGAATGATCACCAAACATGCCTCCACGTTGCTGGTTACGGAGGGCATTTTGGTAAATCAATTCTCTTGCAAGAAATAAAAATAATTTATTTTGATTTTTTTATTGTATTTGTAACTACTAATTATGATTAGCAATCTTTCTATTTTATGGTGTTGGTTTTTAAATAAATCTGTATTTTTAATAATTAAGATTGATATTAATGTGATGCAGAGGTTGTGAAGCTAATAATTGAGAGGCATAGTCTTTGCAACATATTGTATTTCATATGTTCATGGTGCCACACCTTTGCATTGTGCTGTCCATGAGGGAGATCCAAGAATTGTTAGCGAAATCATAAATGTTTCATTGAATTCGTGCTATATGCTTTGTTTTGACATGAGCTTAATGACACATAAGGATCATTCTGGAAGGTGTGCAGTGCATGTAGCAGCCATCAAGGGTAATCTGGAAATGATTGACATATTCATGTCAAAAATGCCAGATTGTGTTGAAATTCGTAGCACTGACCTTAAAACTGCTTTACACTTTGCTGTGGAAAATGATCAATTTGAGGTGGTACAAAAGATACTCTTTCACTATCAGCCTGAAGAAGTTGCAAAATTGGTGAGTTATGACCGAGATATTTCTGGAAATACAGCACTACACCTAGCCATCATGAATGAAGTGGATCCTCAGGTTAGTCTTATCTAATTTTTCATTAACTATTATATTTTTATATTATAAATATTTAAATAGCTTCACCTTTCTTCCATTCAACACGTCAAATTACTATGACATCTATAAAAAAAATTGAAATTCTTATTAACTTTTTTAGATAAACAAAAATTAAATAAATTTATTACTTCTTAAAAAATATATTTATATAATTTTAATAAACCACTCTTAAATTTATTAAATTATAATCATTTAATTACTAATTTTAAGTTAACACTCATCCACCTTATTAGTATTTAAAAAATAATGAGTCTCATTGACATCAATAGGAATTAACTATTACTAATCTTAATTTCTTTTAAATATTCCTTTACTCAAAAGGATTAAAGTGTATTTTCCAAGTATAGAGAAAGAGGAGTTGAAAACATAATGAAGAGAGTGAATAGACCATTTTTATAGTCCTATATATTTTTTTTAAGTAGAATCTAAAATCAAGATTAAACATACTAAGTGAATCATCAGATAAACAACTGGCTAAAAATATAAGGTGCTCTCAACAATTACATGCCTAGAATCAAGCTTATCCTACATGCATAATAAAGTAGTATAATAAAATAAAATGATACATAAATATAGTGGACTCTTACCCTATAGGTTAGATAAAAGATATAATAATAGTTGATGTTTCAATCAAATGTGGATGATATAGTAGAATTTCTAGTTGAATTATAATTTCATGTCAACAAAAAAATGTTAATAGATATTCAAGCACGTATAATTTAATATTCTATAATGTTATGTATTTTTATTTTTGCCTAGTCCTGGATAAGTGTATGTTATCTAGATATCTAAGTTGGATTTTATTTTAGTTCATTTTTAAAATAATATTTCATTTTTTTCTTGACCTTGTTTCATATATTTATTGCATCTAATTTCCTTCATAAAATTTTCCTCCTCTATTTTTTTTTTCCTTCAGATCATTCCTTGAAGTTGATATTAGTATTCTAGTATGATTTATTATTTTTATTCCTAAAGTATATGATAATGATGGAGAGTAGAAGCAAGTTGAGAAGCCAGTAGAAGAAAATAGAGAAGATAGGATCTTAAGAGATATTTCTAAAATAAGAAATGGAACAAGAACATGCATTCCAAACTTCTCAAGAATATTAAATCTCAAAGAGCTAATTGACTAGATCATGAATATGGAATCATCTTTCAAGTATAACAATTTATTTCTAACCCTTAGAGAGTGATACTATCATAAAAAAAGTTGAGAAGTTATGCAACCAAATGGTGGAAGGAAATACAAATACAAAGAACTTAAGGGGTAAGATAAGATAAATTGTTGGGATAAGATGGTTGCCAAGATGAAGGGAAAAGTTTATTTTGGTGATTATTAGCTATAACTATTGAAGACGATCTAAAATACAATATAAATAAAGATAAGTGTTAATTATTTTGCTAATGAGTTCTACAAGTTAACTATTCAATTAGGGAAACGTCGGGTCAACCAAGAGAAAGTGGAAAGATGTGTGAATGGAATAAACATTAACATCCAAGATAAAATTTAAGTATTCTTAGGATCATAATGGAAGAAGAAGCTTATCAATATGTCTTGAAGGTATACAAGAAGTTATCTAGAAGGTAACATAGAGTAAAGGAGAGTAATAAAATTTCACTAAGATAGAGGTCAATCTGGTACTAAAGACGCTAGTATAAACAAAAAGGTGAACCAAACACATACCAAAGATAAGTCATGGACAAGGACGAACCAATTCACCAAGGGCACAAAGTGGATATGGTAGAAGGCTAAGATAATTATTGGAAATAAGATTCTTATATCTCATATGATATTTTATTAAACACCTTAGGTAAATAAAATTGAGACTCTCGCTTACACTTAAGAGACTGCTAGCTAAAGGAAACCAAAATGGTTCACCTTAGGTATGTATGTCCATGTAGATCCCTCAATTTAGGTCTACCTTTATACTTTACCAAGTATTCTTCATAATTTATTTTCCTTTTAGTCTTCCCAATTATACCATCCAATAAATTTTTAGGTTGTTAGCTTTTTTTTTAAGCTTAGATACACCATTCCATTCGCCTTTGTGATTTCTTGTTCTATTGTTTCTTCATGACATAAATATTTGTGATATTAGGCATTAATTATCTATCAAATACTTTTATTAACTCTACTTAATAAATATTTTGATAAGGTATTGAAGGTTTTGATGCACCACATATGTAATTTAGGTCATTTCTAAACCCATATATCCATCATATACCACTTAAATGGCCTTAAAACACCTATAATATGCCTAAATAAGCTATAAAAGAGTAAAATATCATAAATAAAAAAGGTAAACTTGTGATAATAAGATGGTTAAGTGTTATTATGAAAAGATATGATGGAAAGGGTTTATGAAAAGGCATTAAGAGGCTATAATGAAGAAGGAGAAACTAGGAGATAAGAGAAGGAATCATATGAATTAAATATGTGTGATAGTAAAGAAGAAGAAAAGTGAGAGTAAAGAATGAGGAATTATTTATAAGAATATATAAGCCACTAAAGTATATTAATATATGATTTTACATGGGTATATATAGCTATATGAATGTTTATAATTTATTATAATTTAGTTTGTACTTATTACATATCTAAGTTATCCCTGTTTATTGTATCACACCAAGGTCAATTAGATGGGGAAAATATTTATTATAAAGAGATGTGATAATACGCAATAAGCACTAGAAATCAAGGAACAAGGAACTAAAGTGATGGAATAGATAAGGGAGGAGATCTAAAAATAAATGGATGTTGAGAAAAATTAGGGACAATGCTTAGGAAATTTAAAATGAATAATGGATGTAGGATAAATAAATTAGCAAAAATAATGATATATAAAGAATAAATTAGAGGGAAAAAAAAAAAAAGAGAGAAAAGGAACAAGGTATTTAGTAAAAAAATTGGAAGATCTCCAATTGGTAGGATCATTAAGGCCATAGTACAAGGGAACCATAAAAGATGAAGAATTGCTTGAGGATTGACTTAGATTTTGTCAAGAGGGTCATAGATAAACAAGATATGGAGGAAAAGTTAGAGCACGCCTGAGGGGTTGCAGCTAAATGGAGGTAGAGAAAATAAAAGGCCCCTAGAATTGAAGGATCATCAAGAAAATATGAAAAATGCCTAAGGAAAGAAAACACCTTCTATATTAAATATACAAGTTTATGATATGAAAGTGGAAAGAGAAACAAAAATAAGAGACAAAAATTTAAGTTGACTATTAATTTTTGTTTGTACAATTTGAAGAATATTTGATATCATTTCTCAATCTAAATGTGAATGATATCACTAGCAAAGGATTGAGTGCAATAGATATTGTTTCTACATCTAATGGAAAACCCCAATGTGAGAAGATCAAAAGGATTTTAGAAGATGTTGGAGCTTCCCAGATATGCATAACTTGTTCAAAATATAAGAAATTAATGGATTCAAAACAAGAGAAGGGTGCATAGGATTTAAATTATCTATTTTTTTAATAAAAAAAATAGAGGTAAACTCTTTTGACTAGAGTTATGAACCAAGGAAGCCACATGCAGGGGACCTCATCCCCAACATGAACATTCAACAATATCACCCAATATAGGGGTTTGAACCTTGATGGAAAGAATCACAACACCACGACTTAACCATCACACTATGCTATTATCAAATATTATTTTTAATAAATGCTAATTTTATTCATTTTTTTTAATTATTTGTCGATCATTACTTTATGTTATTGTTATTATTTGTATTCTTGTTATGAATATTTATAAATAAATATTTCATTTATGATGTTTTTTTATGAAATTTCAATCTATAAAATAAGTTCATTATTTATGATTAGAGAATGTCATTTCTATAAGATAAATGTGTGTTAAAATATGTTTAATTTGACTATTGCTTGTTGATTTTGCAGCTTGTAGAATATTTGGTATCATTTCCAAAGGTAAATGTGAATGCTATCAATAGCAATGGACAAAGTGCAATATATATAGCCTCAAATACTGCTACATCTAATGGAAAACCCCAATGTGAGAAGATCAAAAGGATTTTAAAAGATGTTGGAGCTTCTGAAATTTGCATAGCCAATTCAAAAATAATGGATTCAAAAAAAGAGTGTGGTGAGGAGAATAAAATCATGGACGTGGACACACTAGTGGCATCACTCATTGCTTCTATTACATTTGTAGCCATCTTTCAAGTACCAGGTGGAACTAGCAATACTAACAAGAGAAAAGGAAGAAGTGAAGTTGCTAATTTGGGATTAAATACACTTTTCCAAGTATTTTTATTCTCTGATAGTCTTGCCTTGTTTTCTTCCCTCACAGTGGTTATTTGTTGGTTATTTCGTGGGCGAATAAGTCTTGGTTCTCAAAACAATAAATCATTGTTAGCCAATTTTTCAGTTTTGAGCATGGGAAC
>VDFB02262993.1:0-28934 GCA_007258455.2 Sequoia sempervirens
TTCTATAGTGTAAGCGGGTCTAGTGCGATTGCCAAAACGGTCCTTACGTAGTGCCAAAGCGGTCGCTTCGGTCGCGAGCGGTCAGATGCGGTGCCAAACTGTCCACAATGTTTGTGGCGGATCTGTCCTAGTGCAGTGGCGGATTTGACCTTCTGCTCTTTCTTCCCTAGGGCCGCCATTTCCGCACTGTTTATCCGATTGACTCCGTTCAAAGGCAGTTCTTCTCATTTTTTTCGTGCTCTTTCCGATGATATGTACCACTTCATACTTTTGAGAAGTTGGCCGAGACACCTTTTTCTTCATCGTCTACCTCCTCGAAGGCGGTATACCCTACCATTCTCTCCGTTTACTCGTTCCTAGTAAACATTCATCTGTTTCACATATCCTTTCATCATTCCGAACTCTGGTTCCATCATTCTGATCATCCCTTTACTCGTTCCGAGTAAACAATCATACATTTCACACCTCCTTTCATCATTCTGAACTCTTGTCCTATCATTCTGATCATCTATTTACTCATTCCGAGTAAACGTTCATCCATTTCACACATCCTTTCATCATTCTGAACCCTCGTTCTATCATTTCGATCATTTGTTTACTCATTCCGAGTAAATATTCATCCATTTCACATATCCTTTCATCATTCTGAACTCTCGTTCTGTCATTCTGATCATTTTTTTTACTCGTTCCGAGTAAACATTTATCCATTTCACACATCTTTTCATCATTCCAAGCTCTCGTTCTGCCATTCCGATCATTCGTTTACTCGTTCCGAGTAATCGTTCATCCGTCCTGATCAACCGTTTGCTCGTTCTGAGCAGACGTTCATCCATTTCTATCATCCATTCCTCCAATCAAATCATTCAAATCCCCTGGACTTTGTCTTAGGTTATTATCCAAATTGACCAAAGTGTCTGATCTGATCGTCATTATCAACATCCTCTTAGGATTGTCATCTATCCTAAGTTAATCATCATCATCGGCCCAATCAATCCATTTTCAATCTCAAAGTGGATTCGGTGCCGCAATCATCCATTCATCCTTTAATCCGATCAATCAACATCCTAAGTCACCTAGGGTAATCTCTGAACGGGATTTGCAGTCCCTTTCGTCATCCTATCCAATCCATCATCCGATCTTTCAATCAATCAATCTTATCCAATCCAATCCAATCGCATCCCTATTTCAATCACCTTCGACCCAATCAATCTACTTCCATCTCGAAGCAGATTCGGTGTCGTAATCATCCTTTGATAATCAAATCCGATCATCAAAATCAATCCCATCATATCATCCAATCATCCTAATCTGAGCTTTAATCCAATCCCGATCTGAGCTTGTCCCAAATCCTGATTTGGGATTTTGTCCATTTCCATTCAAAATCTTTATCCATCATCTTTATCCTTTCATCATCATGAATTCTTATCCTCCATCAATAGTGGTCAAGGGAAACCCTAATTACGTCGACGACGATAACGAAAGTCTTGTTGACCAAGAGGTATACGACATAGATCCCCTTGACACTATCATTGCTAGTAAGCTTTCTCCACCCACATTCCAAAATCCAATCACCCCATCAAGTTATCCCATCACGTCTTCATCTATGCCTAATCACACTCCTTATGCTACCTTTGACAAGGGATGTCCATCATATCCATCATATCCTTCATCTACATCGTCCTCATATCCAACACCTGCATCCTCTTATCCTAGTCTGCCATCACAATATCCTCATCCTAATCCCCCATCCATATCCTCTTATCTCAATCCTTCATCCGCATATACCCACTACCCTAATCTTCCATACCAATCCGCTCAGCCTAATCCTACATTCACATCTTCCTATCCTAGTCAAACACACCCACCAACTTATCCTAATCCGACATCCGCAGTTCCCTATCTCCATCCACCACCTCAATCAACTTACCCTAATCCAACATCTGCATCTCCCTATATTAATCCAACACCTACATCTTCCCATCCTAATCCACCACCCCAATATCTTTATTACAACACACCACCCATATCTTCTACCAACGATCCACCGTCCATGTCATCCTATCCTAACTCCCCATGCCCATATCCTTACCTTAATCCTCCATCCAGTCTTAATCTTCCATCTAATCCTAGTCCACTAATCCATAAACCTTCATCCACTCCTACCACACCATCTCATCCTAGAGTATGCAAGTCTCTCATTTCAGAAGTTCTCCAAGGACTTATAACAAAGAAGACATCCCCCACTCCACACATTGCAGTCGTGGAACCATGCCATCCCAACCCATCATCCATGGTCATTAGTGACGAGACCCTTCTCCATCCAACACCTATCATTGATGATACCATCCCATCCCCTGAATCCATTGAGTCCCCATCTCCTACCATCACATCCCCTGAATCTACTGAGTCCCCATCTCCTACCATCACATCCTCTGAATCCACTAAGTCCCCATCTCCTACCATCACATCCTCTAAATCTACTGAGTCCCCATCTCCTACCATCACATCTACCAAATCCATTGAACACCCACCCCCTACTCCGAGAGCCGTCGAACCTATCAACGACATCCAATCCACTTCCTCCACTCCTAGTATCCATTCCCAAGAATATCTTGAATCCTCCATCCTTCCATCTTCCCCACTTGAAGAGTCCCCCCATGACTCCATTATCATGCCTCTTACACACGATGAGTCATGCCAAGAGCCTGATCCAAAGCATGCCAACATATCCCTTCCTCCAGATCAAGATCCTACCATCCCACCTAGTCTACCGCAAGATCATAGCCCCCCATCCATTCCATCCCGTGATCCTCTTGAGATTCAAGATTCTACTGCTCCACCTTCGTCTCCATTGCATGAGCCTGCTACCACAAAATCAGATCCTATCATATCCCCTACTCCGTCTCCTGATACCACCCATCCAAATGCCGCTTATCCCACCACTCTTCTCGTGATCCCCCATCATCACCTAAAATGCTATCCCCACACCGGGCTGTATATCCCCTTGGTACTCTCACATTCTTCCATGGTGGCCCCTCCCTGCGTACAGCATAGTGTATTTACCACCCATCATCCCCACTCCACACTTACTCGTGATCATGTTTTCAGACAATAAAATCCTATCATGGATCAATGCTCAAGAACATGAACTATCATGAAAAGGTCTAGGCCTTCAATGCAGCAAGGCATTTTAGAACCCATCCAAGTCAAAGAACAACTGCATGCAAGGTCTTGGACCTATTTCCCAAGAATCACACCTAAAGATGTTGGTGTACAACCTCTAGATGTCCTCAACGAGCCTTTTCCCAAAAGAAATGTCAGCTCTTCCCCATTGCCTCCACCAAATCATATGCTGCCATCCTCCTCCTCCCTTCTATCAGACACTCAAACAATCAGTCCATATTCCTCACATCTCGCTTCCATCCATTTCCGTCCCTTTTTCACGTCCCTCCATCCACCATCTCTCATCCTTCATCTACTCTATCCATCTTGAGTCCGTATATCCCAAGATCACCTCCTCCATCTCATTCACTCATTCATCCAACACCTATCCATGTCATCCATCATAAACAACCCTCTCGCATGTCCCATAATCAGGATCAACAAAGGCACATACCTAAACATCCCCCATCTACACGTAATCCCCATACTCCTACCTGCATTGCTCCACATCGTCCATCCCCTCACACCCATCCCATTGCTAGTACGAGCACTTTGGATGCCAGAGGAAAAATGCATCAATCTAAACACTCACATGAATCCAACGCTTCCCATGTCCCCTCTAAAAGACATGGTAAAGAAAAGAAAAATCAAATCCACAATCCAAATCAAACCCATCAGCCACAAAGGCCCACTAAAGCAAAAATCAAAACCATGTGGATCCCAAAGAAAAAAGATGTAATGCCATCAAATGAAAAATCTGTAAGAACATCCAAAGTTGCTAATCCAAAAGCTAACCATGCCCATCTTTCATCTCCTAAGTCTGTTTTGGATCCCTATGTCCCAAAATTCACTATCCCATCTCCTCCATTATCCCCACATTCTCCATCCATCAATCCTCTTATCTTTTCACATCCATCACCATATGTGCCAATGTTGGTCCTGAACACATATCCCCATCACACATCCGCCCCATCATTCCATCCATACACTTTTCAACATCCCACCCATTACCCCACATATCTCCCCCATCAAATCCCTCTAATTCATCCTTTTGCATAATCCATTTCTCCTCATAAGGTTGTACCAACATACAATAGTCGGTTCCAACATGAGCTCTTAATACCTTGTATAGAACTTGATGCTTGAGTCCTTCATCCATATCCTTATCTCATGTCTTCTAAATCCACTTATTCGCCTCCCTATCCTTATCCATCTCCTTCTGCATACTATCCAAAAAGTCAAAAAATCAAAAAAGTCAAAAAATCAAAAAAATAAAAAAAGTCAAAAAATAAAATAGTAAAGAGAAATAATCCATTCATAATGGTGAAAACTTGGAAAAACAAGCTGTACTTTGATAAGTACCATGATGAAAAACCTCGGGCAAACAAAGGCCATGTGAATCCCTTATCCGGGTGACTTGGGGCACTCTCGACGGTATTCCTCCATCCACTATGCTCTGGCTACACTTTAGGCTATGCACCCATCTTATTGCTATACATAATTTTCATCCATCCCCTCCACCCTATCGAGCTTACACATCCTATTTGGCATATCTCACTTATCCCAATCCTTCCATCCTCCTTGTGATCTTGATAACAATGGGGCAAACATATAAGCATGCTTTGGACACCTCTTAGCATACCTTCCCCTCATCCACACACTATCCTAATCCTCATTCGCACTCGTCTATCTTCCTTATCCACTCGTCATTCACCCTCAATCTCCCTTCCTTATCCATGCATCCTATCTTCATCCATCTCACTCTTTTATCTTCCCATCCACTTGTCTTCCACTTGTCTTCCATCCTTCATTCCTCCCCGCACATGACATATCTACAGTGGGGGCATCTATCTTCCTTTGTGATACAGTCCTTGGAGACATCATTCATTCCATCAGAACAATCCTTATATCCATCTTCCCATCCCTATCTTCCTATCCTGCCATCATGACATCCATTCTCATCTATCCATCTAGTCACCTTTTCCTCATCCAAATCCTTATCCCTCTATCCAATCCACCTAAACAATCCTTTTCCTCCCTCCATCCTCTCCCCTCATCCCATCTCATAATCCCCCACACAACCCAATTCCATCTATCTCATCATCATCACTTCTGCTTCTTAATTACACATCTTTTCAATCTCCTATCCTATCTCATCATCCATCTATCCATCATATCGTCCTCCCAATTCATCTTTTGGTGATTTGGATAACTATCCCATCCCTGAGCTTGTATAGTCACTATCCTCTGTTCCAATCCCAAAGGTCTATCTTGTTCCGTCGTGTCGGTCCAATCATTTTAGGGTTATTCCATCATCTTTCATCCATCACTTGTCTTTGGCCTTCCATCGAACTACGTTGCCCCTGCGCTTTCACGTAGGCAAGGTCGATCATTTGATCTGCCCCTGGGGTTCCATCATCAGTCTTTCTGTCATGTTCCATCCAATCCTCTATCATCTATCATGTTCCATCCATCATCGATCTATATTGTCCACTTTTCTCCTGTTCTCCATCCCATCTTGGTCATCCATCAAAATCTCCATCATGGTCTGTCGTCAACCTTTTATTGAACTACGAGGGCTCTGCGCTTCCACGTAGGCAAGGCTAATCTTTGATCGGCCCCCGAGCCCCTAGGTCGCTAGGATGTGTCAGTCTTGTGTCATGTGTCTTGTGTCGTGTCATCAAGCTATGCCCCTTATCTAGCTGGATCTTAACAAATGAGATTCACTTGTATCATCAAATCCAATCGGTTCTAAATATCCTGCGTCATATCAATCTTTTAATTTAGTATCCATCATCGGTCTCAATAGAATGCATCCTTCCTGCAATGCACTTCATCATCAATCCCATCCATCCCCTCATCCTATGGCAAAGGACATTTGAAATTGATTGTCATCTTTTGATGCTTTTTGCTTTTGTTTATCATTTGAGCTCCCTATCATCACTTGTCATTGTCACCTTGATCCATCATATCATGGTGTGCTTTGACTCATCAACATAGGGGTGTATCTTGATCTTTTGTTTGTCTTCTCGGTTGTCCCACATAGTACCCACCAAGATCCCTGAGGTCTTGTAATACTGGGCATCCTTATGCTGCTTGTGGTCCCACACTGGACTCACTCAAGGTCATCGTGGACTTTGGGGTGTTGATAGCCTCTTTGTTTGTTATGTTTGTTTTCAGATAGACACTCAACTTTGGTTCTTCATACCTCTGCCTTGTGTCTTATGCTATAGCAAAATCAAGCAGTTCAATGCATGGAAAATTTCATTTAGATTGCATTTCATCCTTCATCACTCCCTCCCAATCCCTCCATTGCATTTCATCATCTTCATCTCCTTGCATCATCTTCACATTCATTTCGAGAGCACACTCGTGTTCTCTTGAACCCGCATGTCCTCTCGAGGGGGCATCCTTCATCCCTAACTTTCATCTTTACCCCCATCATCTTCCTTCCTAGTCACTTCTTTGAATGACTGGGGCATCTTTTTCAATCTAACCATCTTCTTCTAGGTTCTATGTTTTAATAATCTTTGAAATGATGCTACTTTGTAACACCATCTCAAAGAGGGGCAAAATGTAGATGTCTAAATTTGGACAATTAATTTATCCAAATTCATCCCCTTTCATCTTATTTTCGTTAATTAAGTAATACTATTATTATTTAATTAATATCTTTAATTCTGCCAAATCCCTAAGGTATTTAATCAATAATACCTTATCTTTTTAATCCTCCTTCCATCAATTGAATTAAATAAATATTCCATTTATTTAAATTCCCTTCATGTCACATCCTCCATCATTTGTATTCAATCTTTAACTCTTCTTCTAATCTCTATACTAGATGCACATGCCTAATCCTTGATTACGTGGTCACATCCTCCAACTTTGCAAGTTGGCCCCTAATCTCTTGTAGCCACCTAACCCTCCTCTAATCCTTCATTACTCTTCCCCATGTGATCTTTGACTTGTCACATCAAGTCACATGTGAAATCTAACCCTCTTCTAATCTTCATTAATTAATCTAATCAAGTACTTGCACAATCCTAATCACCCCTTTTAGTCAACTCTCCCCATCCCCCAAGGAATTTTTAATTCCTTTTTATTCATCCAAGGCACTCCACTTCCCCATGTGAATTTTTAATTCACCTTTTAATCCCCCAATGCACCCTTTGGAATTTACAATTATTTCCCATCTCCCCATGTGAATATTTGAGGAATTTTAATTCCTCACATGTCCTCTCACCCACATGGGGACAAGTACCTCCTTTATGAGGAGATCTTGTCCAATCCCAAGGTACTTTGTACCCCCCTCCATGTCATGTCCTTCTCTTTCCACCTCATGTCCACTTCACCTTTTAGGGCTATCTCACATGCCACATGTCAAGATGTGAGGGCTTGTGAGTTCTCAACTCACCTTAGCCCTACATCTTGATATTTGGTGGATCAATCTCAACTGTCCATTTCCCCTAGGATTTCCCAAAAATCCTATAAATACCCCCTCTTTTCTCTCATTTTGGGGGAGATCATTTGTGCTAGCCAAACTCTTGCAGTTTTGTTTCTCAACCTCTACTTAGCCATTTTCTTGTGTTCATCCACTTGCATTCATCCTCACAACTCCATCTAGCTTGCATCTTGCCATCCAAGGAGTATACACGTCAAAGATCTAAGGGCCAACCAAAGGATCGATTCAACGCAAGGTATAAAGTTCCATTTTGTGGCTTTGTCTTGTTTTGTTTCCAACTTAGGCTAATCTTGAAGTGTAGGTTGTTTTAAGTTGTTTATTTGCACTCTTTTAGTTGTTGCTTGCTTTCTAACCATCTATTTTGACCTATCACAAGCAGGAATTCCCACTAGAGGTGAATGCGCTATACACAGAGGCGGATCTTCTTCCCATACAAAATACATAAAGTAAATCCTTCATGTCATGATTAGTTTATATCTTCCTCATTCCAAAATCATAATCCAATCATTTTTCCTCTTCATATCCATCTCCAAATAATCACTTTCATCTAGCAAACAATTATGCTCATCATTTAGCCGCATCCTTGAACTCAAGATCCCCTCACACCATATCTTCAAATCATCCTAATCTGAGCTTGAATCCCATCCTAATCTGAGCTTGAATCCCATCCTAATCTGAGCTTAAGTCCCATCCTAATTTGAGCTTCAATCCAATCCTAATCTAAGCTTAAATCAAGTCCCAATCTAAGCTTAATCTACATCCCAATTTGAGCTTTAGTCCATCCACATCCAAGATCTAATATCAAAACAACCCTTAAGACCTCTTCTTCCACATTCTTCTAATCCATTCCATTTATCTTTTCATCATCTTTTATTTTCTTATAATCATCTATTCCCACCTTTTCGATCCATATCCATCCAATCCAGCATCATGAATCCTTATCCTCCTCTTGTACAACCAAAAATAGTAGTCAAGGGAGGTCCCATTTACATTGAAGATGACATTAAAAGTCTTGTTGATCAAGATGAGTATGAAATAGATCCCTTTGATGCTATCATTTCTAGTAAGCTTTCCCCAACTGTCTTCCAAAATCCAATCACTCATCCAAGTTATCCCATCATGCCTTCATCCATTCCCACTAGCAATCATTATGCTATCTTTGACAAGGGAAATTCATTACCTCCCGCATCCACATCTCCATCTTATCTATCATCCACACATCCCTCTTATCTATCACCCACATATCCCTCTCATCTAGCATTCATACCTCCATCTTCCCCTCTAGCCATATCTCAACCACCATCTTTGATACTATCACCTTCGCCCTAGTCCAAATCCTCCATCTCACTATCCTCTAATGCATGATCATAATCAACCATCCAAATTCTCCTATCCTCATCCATCATCCACATCCTCTAATCCTATTCCACCATCTCAATATTCCTACCTTAATTCCCCATCCACATCTTCTAATCCTATTCCACCATTACAATATTCCTACCTTAATCAACCATCCAAATTCTCCTATCATCATTCACCATCCATATCCTCCTATGTCACCCCATCTTCCACTCCTTCATATCCTAATCCTCCCTCCAATCCATCCTACCTTAATCCTTCATCTAATCTTGATCCCCTCACCAATCCTAATCCACCAATCCATAATCCTAGTCCACCACCCATTCATAATCCTTCATCTATTCCCATCACCCAATTTAATCCTAAAACAAAAAAATATCTCCTTCCAGAGGTCATCCAAGGACTCATGACAAAGAATACATCCCCAAATCCACATCTTGATGTCATGGAACCATGCCACCCCACTCGACCATGTACGGTCACTAGTGATGAGGCCCTTCTCCATCCATCGCCTATCATTCCACTTCCCACTCCTAACATTACCCAAATTGTTGAACCCATCAAAGACACCCAAATCCAATCCACTTCTCCTACTCCTAGTATCACCAAAAGCCACTCCCATTAACTTCATGAATCGTCCATCCTTCCATCCACCCCATTAGAGGATTCCATCCAACATTCCTCTTCTACCATGCCATCTACACCCATTGAAACATGCCATACTAATGCATCCCCTTATACAAATGAAAATCTTACCATCCCATTTGGTACACATCAAGATCATAGCCCCTCATCCACTCCATCCCATGATCCCCTTTTCAATCAATCTCCAATCACTCCATCTCATGATCCCTTAGCACCCACTACCACAAATCAAGATCCTATCAAACCACCTAATCCCTCTCTTGATCCTTTATCACTCAACCCAAATCAAGGTCCTACCATCCAATCATCTCCATCCTGTGATCCTTTTCACCACCTACCCAAACTATCCCAACACCAACTCCATATCCCCTTGGTCCTCTTACATTCATCCATGGTGGTTTTCTTGTAGAATAAGAACAAAGCATATACACCACCCTTCCTCCACCTAATAATGGGCTTGCATCATGTTTCCAAAATAACAAGCATCCTACCATAAGCCGAATGTTTAAGATCATGAACTATTAAGGAAAAGGCTTAGTCCTTCATGAGAAAGGTATATTGGAGCCCATCCATGTCAAAGAACATCCACGTGTGCAAGGTCTTGGATATATCTCTCAAGATTCATGATCCAAAAATGTTGGTACAACCTTTGTATATCCTAAGCAAGCCTCTTCCAAATCATTTGCTGCCATCCCCCCTCCATCATCTCATCTCAAAACAACCATCCATATTCCTCCTTTGTTCTCCAAATCCATTTTGGGTTCTTATGTCCCTCCATCCACCATCACCTATCCTCCATATACTAAGTCCATTTTAGGACCTTATGTCCCAATATCGCCTCCTCCATCTCATTCTCATCATCCCCCCATCCATCAATCGCCTATCCCTAGCACCTATCATATAAACCCCACTTACACAATCCCTAATTAGGATCAACAAAGGCACACAACTATACATCCCCCATCCTCACACCATTTCCAAAATCCTACCTCTATCGCTCCTATGTTTCCTCCACATCATCCATTTCCTCACACCCATCCCATTTCTATTGAAATCACTTTGGGTGCCAAAGTAAAAATTCATAAATCCAAACATCCACATGAATCTATAGATCCCCATGTTCCCTCTAAAGGACATGATAAAAATAAATATAAATCCCTTCCAAAAGTGTAATCAATCACAAAGACTACACAAGTCTACTAAATCAAAAATCAAAACCATGTGGATCCCAAAGAAAAAGGATGCAATGCCTTCAAATCAAACATCCATAACAACATCCAAAGTTGCTAATCCAAAAGCTAATCTTACACATCCTCCATCTCCTAAATCTATTTTGGGTCCTTGTCCCAAAATTCTCTATCTCAACTCCTCCATCCATTAATCCTGCTATCATTTCACATCCCCCACCATATGTGCCAATGTTGGTCCTAAAAACATTCCCTCATCACACATCCACCCCATCGTTCCATCCATGCATTTTACAACATCCCATACATTATCCCACATATCTCCCATAGAAAATTCCTTAAATCCATTCCCTCACATAATCCATCCATCCTAATAAGGTTGTAGCAACATCCAATAGTCACTTTACACATGGGATCTTATTATCTCATATGGAACTTGATGCTTGAGTCCTTCATTCATCCCCTTATCACATGTCTTCCAAATCCATTTATACACATCCCTATCCTTATCCATTTACCCACATCCCTATCCTTATCCATCTCCATCCACATACTATTGAAAAAGGTGCAAAAAGAAAGGTCAAAAAATCCAAAAAAATCCAAAAAAAAGTAGAGAAAAAAAAATCATCCAATTGTGAAAACTTGGAAAACAAGCACCTTGGATAAGTACCATGATGAAAACCTAGAAAATAGGTGTCATGTGTAAATTCCCCATCCATTTTACTTCCACACTTGGGGGAAACTTCATCCCCTTCATCCATCTCCTCAATCTCACCTCTCTTAAACATCCTATCCAGCATATCTCGTTTATCCCAATCCCTCCATCCCCCTATTGCTCTTGATATAGATAGGGGAAAAAATATATATACATTCTTTGGACACCTCTTGACATACATTCCCCTCATCCATACACTATCATATTCGTTATCCTCCCCATCTACCTTCCTTATCCATACATCTTATCCACACCCATCTACCTTATTTTCCCACCCATCATGTTGCAATCCACCTCCTTTCCTTGTCTGCCCATGCTCCTATGTCCCATTCCTCTTGCCTTATCACACTTGCAATATCTCAAGTGGGGCATTTTCTTCTTTGTGACATAGTCCTTGGAGATCTCATTCACCCATCCTGTCATCCCTCCCATATCACTCTCGTTATCTTCCCATCCATCCATCCAGAAGCAATCCCTTTCATCTTCCAAATCCGTATCTTCCCATCCATCCATCCCCTAATCCCTTCCATCTTCCTATCCTTCCATCCCAAAATCCTTTTCCATCTTCCCATCATTATCTTCCCATCCATACATCCACTAATCCTTTTCCATCTTCCCATCCTTATCTTTCTATCTATCAATCATATCATCCCTTCCACCTTCCCATCCTTATCTCTCTATCCATTTATCTCTATCCTCATTCTATCTCATAATCCCTTGTCATTGGTATCTAGCTATAGGCTACCCCATGCAACCCAATTCCATTCATCTCACTATCATCAATCCTATCTATTTCCCACATCTTTCTAATCACATGTCACTCTTCATTTCTCATCTATCCATCATGCCATCCTCCCAATCCATATTTTGATGATTGGGATAACTATCCCTTTTCTGAGCTTCATGTGATCCACCTCTGACATATCAACCATCCTATCCACAAGGTCTATCTGGTCTCATCCTATTAGCTCCATCATTGTATCTATTTATCATGTTCATCTCATCACCCCTTATCCATTGTCTATTGTTAGCATTTTGTCGAACTACATTACCTCTGTGCTTTCACATAGGAAAGGCTAATCATTGATTAGCCCCCGAGACCCTAGGTTTGTCCTTAGGGTGTGTATTGGTTTTGTGTCATGTCATCAAGTGTGTCCCCATCCAGCTGGTTCCTAAAAATGAAATCCACTAGCTTCATGAGGTTCAATCCGTTTTGAGTATCCTGAGTCATGTCGATCAAACAATCTATCCCCATCGATCTTTGGTCTTAGCAAGATGTATCCTTCCTTAAATCAAGCCGCATCAATCCCATCCACCTATTGGTCTTATGGAAAAGGATATTTGAAATTTATTGCTATGTTTTGGTGCTTTTTCATTTTTTTTACCATTTGAGCTTCCTATTATACCTCGTCAAGGTCACCATGATCCATCATATCATGGTGTGCTTTGACTGGTAGACATAGGGGCATATCTTGATTGTCTATGTGATATTTTTTTTCTTGGTTGTCTTACATAGTACCCACCAAGATCCTTTGTGGTATTATGCTATGTTGGGGCATCCTTTGCGTTTGTGGTTTTCCAACATTGGCCCTACCAAAGCCCCCGTGACTTTGGGATGTTGGACTAACCTTTTTTTGTTGTGTCATTACATGGTAGCATAACACATATTAAATTAAGTGATCATTACATGGTAGCATAACACATAATAATTAACTTACTTGATATGGTTCCTATCCATTCATCTCTCCATCTCCCATCCTTGCATCTATCAAAATCCCCCCATCCATTCACCCTAAATATTTCCAATCCATTAATCCTCATCACTCCTCCTCATCTATTTATCCTATCCAATTTCATCCCTCCACTTCCTCCATCCTCATCATATCATCATCCCTTCAATCTTCTTAGGATAATATAGATTTGTTATTCTAAGCATCTTTTCCTCCATCATCTTTATTCATTTTAGAAATCTCACATCTCAAACCAATCCTAATCCATTCAATTTAGTACAAATCATCCAATCGCATCCTTGGTCTTGTCCCCAGCCTTGCTACAAGCCTTTGATCCAAGTCCAATCCAATCATCACCATCAAGATGTATCCTTCCCTATCCTTTATGTTGTTTTTGGATATATCATTCCCTCATCAACAACACTCTCATCATCATCAGGATGTACCCTTCCGGCCTATCCCTTTTGTGTTTTTTTGGGATGTACTCTTCCCTCATCAACAACACTCTCATCATCATCATCATCGATATGTATGCTTCCCTATCCTTGTGTTGTTTTAGGATATATTGTTCCCTCATCAACAACACTCCATCCACCATTAATCAATCTTGGCTTGTAGCTTGACTCTAAGGGAAACATCATATTTGTCCTTGAATCCATTTGTGCTTTCTTTCTTCTCATCTTCTCCTTTCATTATCTCTTCCTCCTCCTGTCCCATATCCTATCCATCACTTTGCATCATCTTCCCTATCTACCCTTGCATCATCTCCTCCATTTCAAGAGCACACTCATGTTCTCTTGAACCTACATTCCATCTTGAGGGGGCATCCTCAATCCCTAATCTACATCTTCACTCCCATCATATTTCTTCCTAGTCACTTCTTTGAATGACTGGGACATCTCTCACAATCTAACCATCTTCTTTGAAATGATGCTACTTCGTAACACCATCCCAAAGAGGGGAAAAATGTAGAAACCAAAAAATTGACCACTTTCGTTTGGTCAATTTACCCCAAATTCAACTAATGTCATATCCTCTATATTAATTGAATAATACCCTATTATTTAATTAATATTCATTATTCATTATCCCTTTATCCTAATTTATTTCTTCTATCGTCTTTAAATTCAGCCTAAAGTAAATAATTACCTTGAATTATTTAATACCATCCCTTATTCCTTTCCTCTAAGGAATTAAATAAATAATCTATTTATTTAATTCCCCTCATATCACATCCTCCATAACCTTTTTCTAATCCTGATTAATTTGCATAATCCTAGATTAAGGATGTGCAAATTCCTAATCCTTGATTATGGAGGTGTCGCATCCTCCAGAATATGCAAGTGGACCATTAATCCTCATTACCCACCTAATCATTTTCCTAATCCATCACTTACACAACCTAATCATTGATTAGCTATCCTAACCTACCCCTTGGTCAACTCTACCCATCCCCCAAGGAATTTTTAATTCCTTTTTGTCTTCCCAAGGTCCTTTTGAGGAATTTTTAATTCCTCTCTCATCCCCCAAGGAATATTAAATTCATTTTCTCTTTCCTAAGGAATATTTAATTTATTTTATCATTCCCATGCACATTAAAAAGGAATTTTTAATTCCTTTGGTCAACTCTTTGATCTCTTGTCCTCTTTCAATCTCTACCATCCATTTCAATCTCCTTTGCTAAATGACTAACACTTAGCCATTTTTGCATTCGAACCATATGCTACCACATTCAAGATCATACCACCCTCTTGCATTCATAGCTAAATCCACCACCCTTGCATCCAAATCAAGAAAAATCAAGTTGTTATGCTGCCGAAATCAATTTAGAAGCACACATATCAAGCCATCAAAAGGGGTAAACAAATTCATCAAGCTCAAACAAGGTAAAATTTATTTTATTTTCATTTTTAATTTTGAGTTTCATCTTTAGCCCAATCTTGAGTGTTTTGTTTTGTTTTTATCATTTTGCTTGAGTTTATTTCTTGCATTTTAGATGGGGTAAAAACACTACACACACACACACACACACATATATCTTCCACACTTCCTTATTCTCATATATACTTAATCCATATGACTCCACACTTTGTCACACTATTATCTCTCACTTTCCCTTCTTTATATAGCTTCTTAAGGCATTTTCATATAATTCCTTTCCATCAAATCCTTTCATAATAATACTTAATTATCTTATTTCCATAAATTTACCCTTTTCTCTATTATATTTTACACTTTTATAGCTTATTTAGACATATTAGAGGTGCTTTAAGACTATTTAAGTGGTATATAATGGATATATGGGTCTAGAAATGATCCAAATGACATATGAGGTGCCTCATAGCCCTTTATATCTTTCCAATATTCTCTACAAGCCTAAAACATTGTCTTTTCCTCAAGAAAACTTGGTGAAACAACTTGTATCCTTCATTATTTCCTTTTTTTCCATGGTTCTTCCTTAATAGCAGCCCTTTTCATGTGCTCTAATACTTCCTCAACTGCACCCACTTGGCATGCTTAGTAGCACCCACCTTGGCACGCTCTATCTTTTCTCAAACATTCATTTTTTTTATTACTAACACTTTTACATATGAACATTTATGCTTGTACAACCTATTAAACATTTATACGGAAGAGGAAAAACACAAGAGGATAAAGTAACTACATCAATTTATCCCATCCAATCTATTAAGTATTTTCTAGTGTAATAGAAGAAACTTCAACCAACACCCTTTCCTCAATTGGTACAACTTCCAATGATGGGGTCACAACTAAATTTGGAAAACATCTCACCATTACAAAAGTTACAACTAGGAGATATATTTCATGCCAGGGCAAGGGAAGAAATCCTACAACAACATGTAGATAATGTAGAGAAATTGGAAGAAGTAGTACAAACTTTATTAAACTCCATTTTATAGATGTAAAGGGACACCTCCCTTCTACTACCACAACTCAAACAATTAGTTGATGACCTCCAAGTAGACAAGGAATGGAAAGATAGAATTAGACAAGAGGCCCAACAAGAGATTTTGAAGAAGAACATAGAAGAGGTTACAAGAATATGTGTGGTGGCCCTCTCCCAACTAGAAAAACAAATAAATAATGTAAAGAATAACATCACAGAGGCTAATTTCCTCTATCTATTTATCTCCAATGGCCTATCCTTACAAAGGCACTCAAGGATTAGACAACACAATTGGAAGGCCAAATAACACAAGCTACAACTTCATATGATCCATTGAAATATATGTATGGAGCAATATGAGCCCAATTGAAGAACACACATACTGAGCTATAACAACTACACGATCAAAGGGAAAGCATAAATATGCAAGTAAAACAACTCAGAGACATAATAAGCATCAATATTACACACCTATGTGAAGTACTAGGAGAAGCTAGAGCCATCATGCAACAAAAACAGATCCCTAAAATCCTTGCAAAGGTAGAGGCTACTCAGATCAACACATAAGGGCATATAAAAGTGTTGCAACAAGAAAAAAAGCAATAGGAAACAACACTAGTGCAACTAAAAGTTATCTACAAGCTCATATTCTCCTAGGGAATTGAAGCATATCTTGATGACAAGATAATTTTGAAGGGGGAATGGTGTTGGCAAGGTATAGGGCGTAGAGTAGAACCTACTACAATCTATTGCAAAGCACATGTAGAGAATTTTTCCAAAAAGGGAGATAGGATAAGGGGTTCCATATAGGGGTTGTGTCTCTATAAGAGGCTAAGCATTGCTACATGAATTTAATAGATAAAAGAATAGAAAAGAATAATATCATAGAAGATAGAGAATAAATAGAAGAGATAGAGAAAGATTGTGTTGTAAAGTAGAGACCAATACCTCCTAATGTAATGATTATCTAAATATATATATATGGAGTTATAAGGATTTGATGGATATTTGTGTTATGATTGATTATTATTATGGTTAATAATATCTTATTTATTGCTAGATAGAGTCCTTTTATTGCATTTACTCATTTCTGCCACTATACCCTCTGGGGGTATAAACTGACAACATAAGGAGTACTAGGGTATAGATCTTCAAACTGTAATTCCTCACATTCCTCTTGCTAACAAGAAGTTATAGTTTATTGTGATAATCAAATTGTAATTTACCTAACAATGAAACTAAATTTCCATGCAAGGACCAAGCACATAAATGTGTAGTACCACATTGTTAGAGATGTTGTTAAATATGGAAAAGTTAAGCCGAAGAAGGTGGAATTTTAGTGAATGTTGTAGATTCTTTTATAATTCCTATGAGCACAAAGAAATTCAAAATGGTGTTTTAATTCTATGGGTCTTTCAACCCCTAGTAGTTATATTTTAATGTTGGTGAGCTTCCCTTTTTCTTTTATAATATATTCAAAAAGTGGGAGAATATTGTTAATTAAGGTGTCTCAACCTTTGTAAGTTCCTAACATTGTTCTTACGTATTTTTTTTTTCGTCTATTTGGCCTCATATTGGATATGAGGCATATCACTTTGTGTTAGCACTTGACATGCCACATAATGGATATCTTGAGTCATTGTACTTAGATGAAATTAAATAGAATATTTTCAAGAGATATGGGATGCCCTATTTTATGGTATCCTATGATAGATCTTATGATGTGTAAGAGAGTATAGGGAGTTACATTAGAATTTTATGATAGATTATTACACATGTCATAAGCATTTTTTAGGAGATTATGGATCCTAAAATAGCACACCTATATTGGACAATGGGTTATGATATATGATAACTTATGATGGGTGTAAGGAATCTACTATTTTTTATGGATTTGGTTCTCTATGATTTGGGGTGTTGGATTTTGTCACTCAATTTGGGTGCCACATTTGTGGGTGATATTTTATCATGGTTTTATGTTTTCATTTGGTAGTTTATTGTATTGTTTCTTTTATAAATTGATGATTTGGAGTTGTAATTTATTTTATTATAAAAAATTTAATCTAAGAGTTGGAATTTTTTTGAAATCACTATTGTATTAACTATTGATTATGCTCCTATAAAGGTATTTTTTCAAGTATATTGTAACTTGTTTTGTCATTGAATAGTACATTATGTTCCTTTAGACTATATTTTTACCAAAAAAATTTCCCCATGTAAATCAAAGTGTAATGATTTGCATTGTTTAGTTTTTGTATATGTGATTCAAAAAATTTCATTTAATTGTTTAGATTAGTTTTAAAGTTTCTATACATCACTACACTCAAGGTTTAGTGTAGGAAGCTAATTATAATGCATTTTCTTCCTCACAATGCTATATTCACTAAGAGAGTGAACAAGTACTAATAAATATTGAAGATGGAATAAAATTTATTATTAGGGGACACCAAATTAAGGCATGAATTGTCATGGTAATTCTAAATCAAGCACTCAAACTTATACACGAAACTAGCTAGTTTTGTCTTCTACTTTTGAAAGATAGACAAGAATAGAGAGTTATAGTTTCTTTAATTTATCTTATAGAACCAAGAAGACTAAGAGGCTAGAAGAATTATTAGCATCATTTGAGGAGGTATTCTATGAACTAATGGGTTTCTTCATAACAAAGAGGTATACCATTAGATTCACTTACTTCCTAGATCCCCACTTACTTCTTGAATATCCTCTACCAAATTTATAGGATTGTATACACAATTATTAATGGAGAGTAATGAATTAAAATAATAGCTTTAATTTTTGTTAGAGTAGGGTGTAATATGTCCCAAAATTTCACTATATGGACCATATACAGTGATGGTAAGGAAAAATATTAGAACTCAAAGAAATTTCATAGATTATCATGCTCTCAACAAGGTCACTATCAATAACTAATATCCTCTGAAAATGATAGAGGAATTGTTGGACCATTATAACATGCCAAATATTTTATAATATTATATTTAAAATTAGTATGTACCATCAAGTGAGAATGAATAAGGATATGTGGAAAGACACTTTTGTGACCAAAAAAGGTTTTTTCAAATATCATATTCTTCCTTCTAGATATGTTATGCACCAACTATATTTACATGTGTTTAATGAATGATGTATTATGAAATTTTAGACATGGGTAAGTGCAAGAAGTTGGGTCCACATTCAGGGGAAGTACCATTTTTCAACTTTAAAACAAATACTCATTCATTTTTTAGAATAGGTACTCATTTTGAAGTGGGTACTTGTTCCAAAAGGTTTGAAACTCACAAGACATGCTTTTCATTTGGATTTAGGCTCAAAAAATTCATGGTAACGTAACACTTAGGCTTAGACCTACAAGTATAAGGTCATGGCCATTTTAAGAGAAAAAACTAACTTTGGCAATATAGCTAATGAGGTTTTTTTTTAAATTGTTTTATGAAATTAAAACCCATTATTTATGACAATGTGTAGTTTTCAAATATGTATTTTTTTTTTATGATTTGATTATTTTTTCTAATTTTTAACTAATATATGAGGAAATAGGTCCATAAGTTTGAAATGTTAGGTTTTCATATTTTTTTAATAACTTTAATTTTTTTATTTTTCTTGTTAAAAAAAATATATGGCATAAATCTATAAACAATTATTTACATGCAATAAAAAAATAAAATTCAAAAAATGATAAGTTTAGGTCAAGTTATGGTGCCCGCACATAAGGGTTTTAAAAACCAGAAATTAGGGATAGTAAAAAATTAATAAATAAAAAACATTATGAAAAAAATTCTAAAAATATATCATAATCAATCTTCATTATAATATACATATTTCCCCAAAAGGAATTAGAAAAATACTTTTATTTATGTGAAATTATGGTGTCCGTACACATGCATGGTATGGTCATAAAAAGTGATTTTTATACATGCGTGTTAAAAATTATTTTGTATCATTTGAGTATTAGAATAAATTACATATTTGAAAAGTAGACTCAAAATACTAAATTTCATATTACTGAACTTTTTCAATATTTAATGTGTAAGTGCTTAAAATTTTAAGTCCAACCGTGACAAATTCTGAAAAAGCAGGAAAAACACTTCCACTTTTTGAACATTTTGTGGAACCAACTTCTTGCACCTACCCACATTCATGTGTTATAGTGTATTTAGATAATATTTAGTTCAACATGAAGAGCTTTTGATACATTTGAGATAGGTTTTATAAGTGTTAAGATAATAATACTTTTTAAACTTGAATATATATGTGAGTTTTTAGAGAATCTTTGACATATTTAGGCCATGTGGTTGGAAGAGGAAAGATAAGAGTAGATTATTCAAAAGTGGAGGCTTTCAAAAATAATCCCACATCAAAGAGTACCACAAAATAAAGGATTTTATTAGTATAATTTACACAATATATATGCAATTACATTGTTATCTTCTCTTCCATAGCTAGCCCTCTACATTCAATTACAAAATTGTGTAAGTACTCTCGTTAGAGTAGTATAAATGATAGAGATTTTAAAATTTTGATGGATAAGATTTTCAATGCATTTCAATGTTAATACTACTTGATTTGTAGCTACCTTTGATGTTGAGATAGATGTTAAAGAGTATGCTATGGGATCCATCTTATTACAAGGTGTTACACTAGTATGGTATCATTCAAAAGTATTCAATCTAGTATTAAGGAACTATTAACTTGATAGGGAAATAGTTGTCAACATGAACCAAAATCCTTTACAATACCTTCAAGCTCAAAATAAGTTGCAATAAGACAACCATTATAAAGGGATGGGTTTTCTATAGTAGTTTCACTTGGTGATAAAATACATAAAGGGAAGTATACATTTTGTGGAAAATGTGTTGTCCAAACCACCTATTTTAAATCACATACCATCTCTTACTACAATTGCAAAGAACAAGTGATCCATTAAAGAAACCTATGAAGAAGAGTATGAAAAGATCAAAATTTGGGGAGAAGTATAAGAAACTTTAAGAACAAAGGGATGTAAACAAAAGAGATGAATTATACCTAAAGAAAGGATTAATTTATAATTTGAAGAACTAGAACTTCCTCATAAATTAATTAATAATTAGAAAAACATGTCCAATCATTAAAAAATACATATTTGAAATCTAGATGTATCATCATTTATAATGGGTTTTAATTTCATAAGAAAAATGAAAAAAAGTTGTTAGCCATATTGCTAAGTCAATTTTTTCTCTTTCTATTAGTAACACATTGTACTTGTAGGTCCAAGGCTAAGGGTTGGGTTACCATGCCTTTCTTGAGACTAAAGCCAAATGAAAAACATTTTTTGTGAATTTAAAACTTTTTGAAATGTGTACCTGCTTTGAAATACATGTACCCATTCTAAAAATGATCTAATTAGGGAAATGAACCTATTTAAGCCCAACACTTCCACTAAAAGTGGACCCATTATCTTGTACTTACCATTGTATTTCTTTAATATATTAAAATACAGTTAGTGATCAATTATGAACATCTCTAGCTATATGAAACATCTATGTTAGATGGACGATAAGAATTGGTGTCGTCTTTAGTGGAAGACCTAGTTTATAATAAAAGAGTAGTAGTAATGTGGCACTTCAATGAGATTAGAGAGATATGAGGAAAGGGGTTCATTAATCTTTCCAAATTGGACTCAAACAACAAACTACAAATTAAGCCCATTCGTAATCCAAAGAGAGGATGGGTGTTATATTTCATCATCTTGTTTCCCAATAAGCTTTTGTGGGAACATAATTTTCTTTATGAAGGGAGATATAATCTAAAAAGGATCAATAAGGTTTGTAGCTTTTGAAAAATGTTTGGTTCAAATATTAGACAAGTGTTGGTACTCACTATTTCACAACAAATAAAATTGATGTTTTTGGTAGGAGTTGGTTTCAAAAATGATAGTAGATGAAAATGTAACCATCAATGTCATTATATAACCCCTAGCATGGTTCTATAAATAAGTGGTAGTATTAATATTGGCAAGGGTGATCTTAGAAGCATTGAGGTGGTTTCATAAATGGTGTGGCAGTATACGAAGAAACCACTTCAACTAAATTTCTTGAATAAATGAGATTACTTGAATATGATTCTTTCTTGGTTATAATAAAAATAATGACCTTAGTTTTACTCAAATTCACCTCTAAACCATTTCAAAAATAGATTTAATATGTCAAGATATTATTATAATCCTACTACACTACATGATGTGAGAATAAAATTGTATCTACAAATAGTAGAATAGTGATGCTTAATCATAAAGATTACAAGCATCATTTATTTTTCCTAAATTTGCAATGATCCCATCTAATTCATCTATGTAAAGACCAAACAAAGAAGATGAAAGTAGACAACCATATTTAACACCAATGGTACTATTAATGCCCTTTATAAACCTAGTAGGAGTTTGAATGTAGCTACTAACTACCCTCTCATAAAGTGTCATGACAAGAACAACCAAATATTATAGAATTTGCAAGCCTTGAATCTGCTGGATACGAGGCTATCTAAGAACAATTTGAAATGCCTTTTGAAAATTAGAAAAAGAACAATAAGCCTTACATCTACGAGCTCTTGATTCTTCGATTACAACTCTAAGCATCAATATGTGATCTATCATTTGACAATTCTTTCTAAAACATGTTTGTCCTTTTACTTGAATTTTCTTGGAATCTACAAATACAAAAATTGAATCAACCAACACATTAGCATATTATAACTTAGTTAAGGTGTGCCCAACCATGATGGATTTACAACTATTTGGCTCTTGTTAGTTTTTTTATTTTAATATGAGGTGTCCATCTAGGTAGAAATCCATGAGAAGCAAGCATGTTATTAAGATCAACCATATATGTTGTTAGGAGAATTGGACCATGATAAA
Organism: Sequoia sempervirens; assembly: GCA_007258455.2. Taxonomy (NCBI): domain Eukaryota; kingdom Viridiplantae; phylum Streptophyta; class Pinopsida; order Cupressales; family Cupressaceae; genus Sequoia; species Sequoia sempervirens. The sequence goes on from VDFB02262993.1 coordinate 23,079, forward strand.
TAAATACTATTCGTAGGTTCTCTATGTCAACTTCTTTACCTACCTTATATTTTGAAGATAACTTACAAAATCAAATAATCTATAAAGAAATACTTATCCTCCAACTTGTTATTCACTAAAATTGAAAGTTAATATAAAATATCATAAAAGAAATCCATAATCAAATCAAATATCTTTATCAAAAATAACACCTAAACAAAATTCTTATAAAAAAATGAACATTCTTATATTCCTAAGAAAATCTTACTCTTTCATTCAGATATAATTCATTCTTTTCAGATAATAACCAATCTAAAGAAAATGGGACCAAGTCTTTCACATTCGATCACCTGCCTTCGATTGACTAATGTTTACTTTACAATAGAGTTAGTCCAGGCGGCAACCAACATATGCATTTGTTAACGATTAAGTCTAGAAAGAATCACAGTGTTCACATGTATTCCAGGCTATTTTTGTCTTTGTTATGGAATCCCTCAATCTTCAGTGGGTTGGTAAACAAACTGTTTTTTCCTTTCATACTTTTCTTCACTATTTGATAATTCATGACAGGCCTAGCAGGACGTAAATTACCAGCTGAGACGGTGACCAGAACAGCAACATTTAAACAACGGGTAGGTCAGAATTCAATTGTAAAATAGTTTGTGATTTGAATGGTGCTTTTTAGGTCACCGTCTCGGCTGGTAGCTCACGTTCTGCGAGGCCTGTCATGAAATTTTATAAGAAGGGAAAAAAAAACATCTGGTAGGTCCACTTTCAAAAACAATTTCAAAACTTTAGCTGTTTAAAAATTTCCAACAACAAAAATGTTTTCTGTGCACCTTTACATTTAGATATTGACATTTCTGTTTTTATACAGAAACTGATTTCTCTGTTTCATTTAAATCACATTCTCAAAGGACCCACAGCATTAAAGATGTTATGCTGACATGTGAAATGCCGTCAACTCGTTTCCATTAAAGTAGAGAGAATCATTTGGGTTTAGACTGTTTAAGGGGTATGGATTGAATATGCATTTGGGCATTTGCTCAACCTGCGTCAGCAACTGAATAAACAAAGTTGAATGGAATGTGGGAAGGCATGCAAATAGTTGTCACATCAACCGTGCTGTGTTCAATTCACACTCAATGTCGGCAACATGTATTCGCTCATGACAGATCGAGATATGGAGCCTGATGGAGTTTTTATCTTCTATGGATGCGTCAAGAATGCTCGATAGACACTGCATAGCTTTAGGGAATTTTGATTTTTATAGCTGTAAGTAACATCATGCGGAAGTATTTGTAATTAATCAAATATTTAAAATATTATGGTTAAATGTTTTTGGAGTAGATTGTGTCACTATTTTGCATCAACGTTTCGGATCACATTCTGTGATCCATCATTTTCTTTCTTATGCTCTCTATTTCATCTTGATGATGAACCATGGAGTGTGATCTCTTGATGAAAAAATACTGGCACAATGTAATCCAGAAACATTTAGCAATAATCTTTATGGATTGTGGAAATATGTTATCATTAATCAAATATTACATGGTGAATAGTGTTAACAATATAATATAGGTGGAATGGATTCATATTTTGAGAGGTCTATTGTAGCTAAGACGATGTCAAAAAAAGCAAACAAATTACCATGTCATTGTGATTATATTAGTAGAAGAGGGAGGGGATTGCGATTAGGTGGGTGATCCCAAATATGTTAGAGGTCCTAGTCATCAAGAATATGAGATGGCAAGGTTCAAGTAGAAGAAAAATTTCCCACTATTTGGCTAGTCGGTGTGTCCATGCTAAGAGGTAGAGGAATGTTCGTGTGGTGGAGGGATTCGTCCATGGTGTCAGGGACATGACGAACCCCTAGTGGCCTTGTTTGGAATTATGATTTTGAGCCCATCAATGCCCACATGTGAGGAATGCACTCTCTCTTGGTAGAGAAACACCTTTTCTAGTAGGGGAAGAGGCATATGAGCAATTGTACAAGGGGCATTCACTTAATGCTCAGTTAGATTTTTTTAATGAGAAACCACTAGGTCCAATTTATTGGCTTGGACTTAGATCTATAACATAATATTAGAATAGATACTAGCAAAATAGCATACATAGAAAAGTGGTTAGAAAAGTGGTTATCAATAGACAAACTAGTAATGAAAGAAAATTTTCTCTCTTTCCAAATTGAGAACATAATCTCTCTTTGTAAACATGCCATATCTAGTTGTATTTAGTAGGAAGCTTGAGCTAGTCACTAGAAGTATCATATTCCATGAAAAGGGATCAAGGAAAAATGACTTAAAGAAGTCATGAATCCAACACTAGATAGCCTAGGATTGAGGATAGAACCAAAAAATATTGTTTTATGGTTTCCAAATGGCCATAGAAAGGGCAATGCAACACTAGCACAACCAAGTGAGTTAGTTGATATCTCATTATGAGACCCTAGTAGAGAAGATATCATGTTAAGTGAGCCAATTTAGATTCAACTAGAACATCCTAAATAGTTTAAAAGTTGCATCTCTAGTGAGAGGTAAAATATTGAAGAATCCATCTTAGATTAAGCTAAATCTCCATAGGCAAGTGAGAAGCAAGCCATGAGTAATCTTTGTAAGGTTTATAACTCCTAAAAGGAGTATTTAGAATTCATTTATAATCCTTCCACCATGGTTTGATGCAATGTATTCCCACCTTGTAAACTATTTTAAGGGAACTAAATCTAAGATAGTCATATAAGAACCCAATTCTTGATTCCCAAGCTTGGATTTAGCTTTGAAATTTGGTCAAGAAAGCCAAGTCCTATTATTTCTTGAGAAAAGACCAAAAAGAGTGCAAATCCCATGTTTGTAGAGTCTTAAGGTACAAACTTAGGGAACTATATCAAGGGATTGAACTTGGAAAGTGTTCATAGGAGACCACCATAAGGAATGTTGGTTGATGGAGATCCTAATTCTAAAGTTCCAATTCCAAATGAGCCATGACTTGACAACCTCCCAAGCATGCTAGATGCTCTTGGCAATAAAGGTACCTTGTATTCACAATAGTTCATTCATGATGATAATGGTTTAAAATCCCAAAACATGCATTAGATTAAATAGCTTGAGATAGTACTAGAAGCTATGCAATGCCAAAGAAGAATTTAATAAGCTTATGGGCCCTCTAAGGCATGAATGATCCAATTGGCACACAAAGCCAACCCCTATCTATAAGTATCAATAAGGAGAAGGTACCAAAGTCCCATAAGAGGAAAATAAATTCCTAGGAAACTTAGTGAAATCTACTTTATTGTTCTCCATTGAGGCCTAAAGAAAAACCTTAAGGAGCCACACCAGCTTCTCATTAGATGCTTTGGAAGGAGCCCAATAAGATGATTAGTAGACATGGGTGGTAAAAAGTACTTCAAAGTGAATCCAAAGTTTTCCACTAAGGGAAATGGGTTTGGTGATCTAATAATACAACTTGTTTTCAAATGATAAAGAATCAATTACCTCAAGGAAACTAAGGAAAATTGGAAGAAAAAGGGATTCAAAAAAATGGAAAATCTTCCCATGATCAACCAATTTCTAACCATATTCCAGTTTGGGGAGAAAAGTCTAGATAAAAGAATTTTTTCCATTGGATGCTAGAACTAAAAACAAGACAATTTTTTTTAAGGCACTATAAAGAATTATTAACATTATCTTGTTCCTCAAGAAGAGTGAGGAAGGAATCATTAGAAAATTGACCATTAGCATGATGGAAGAGTTAAAAGAGAAATGCCATTGACCCTTCATTGAGAGATATCATTGCTAATAGGTAGCCAAACCATAGAGAATTATTTCCAAAGGGAAACCTTGCTTGATGGAGTGAAGAAATCCAAATGAAGAGGATTGTCATCCATTGATAGTAAGCAAACATGAATCTACAAAGAGCATTTTAACTCACTAGTCTAAAACCTAATGCTTGAAGCATGACTAGAATTAAAATCCATTTAATATAGATATAAGATTTTACACAACTCATCTTGATAAAGAGATTTTGATGCTAAGAGCATTGAGCTCATTCCATACCTTACCTTGAACAATAATAAAATTAACAAGAATCTAGTGGCCCTTGATAAGGCTTGTTTGTTCCAACTACATGGTAAGTTACAATATTAGATAAGGAATGTAGATCACAAGAACTTTGCCTATGGTATTGTATGAATTATTCAAGAAAGTGATTGGCTACCAATTGTTAATCTCTTTCAAATCACCATCTTTAGGTATGAATTTGATATTTTATTAATTTTGAAGTCTTCCAAGGTGATAGTAGTCTAGGATTCATTATATACCAATAAAAGATCAAGGCCAATTATGTCCCATAATTTTTTGTAGAATTTATAGAAAAATCCTTCGCAATCTAGGACTTTGACATTAGCCATGGATAAAATCACCTCTTGCACATCTACCAATTATAGGTGTTTATCATATAAGGTTTACTAAGAAGAAGAAAAATCGATGGGAATGTTGCAAGTATGTGCAATTGGTGTTGTCATTGATTCCAACAAGCTTTGGTGTTGTCATTAGTTTCAACTATATGAGTAGGAGGTTTTTGAAAAAGTGTGAGCAATTGGAATTGAGTTGATGTTGTCTCTAATGATGCTTTGATTAGTTGCATTATGTTGTCATTAGTAAGCCACTGGTGTCAACCTCTAGTGTTGCTTTGATAATCTTCTACCTATGGATGTATGGTGGGTTTCTATGTTGTAGTTGGCTTGGTGGTGATGAGGAAGTGATGAAAATGTCGAAGATGTGTCTCAAGTGCTTGGTTTCCAAGTGCTTTTGAGAAAATTTGAATAAAAAGAGGAAACAATGTGTTGCAGTGGTGTTCTGTGTTGTAGAGTTGTGTTTTGGTTTTGCTCTACATTTCTTCTATGTTGAAGATCTACTTGTGTGGTTTGGATATGTTGATCAGAGATGTTCAAAGGTATTGCATTTAGAATTTGGTGTGCTAGATTATTGCACAGAGGAAGGTGTTTTCACCAGTGTGTGAATTGTGTATTGCAGAGGTGTCTAGGAGAAATGTTTTTTTTCCACATTTCTCTGCAGAGTGGTTTCAAGTCTTATGGATCTGGAAGGGTGCTAAAAAAAATTGCGTCTTTCTTCAGTTGAAGTTGTTTGAGGTTTGGTGCTTTGGAAGTTAGTTTATTGAGTTGCAATGTATGGAAGAATCATATGAGTGTATTGGGTGTGTACATTATTCAAGTAAAAGTATTTGCGAAGGAATTCAATGTTGGATTTCAGGGTGTTTGTGGAATATTCTCCAAATTGTGCTCAAGTGTTATGTGGTGTTCATGAGTCATCTTTTGGATTTGAGGAAGCATGTACTTAAATGTTAATGGTGTTAACACATGTTTGGCCGACCTTGGGTGTTTACACTAATTACGGAGTTGATTTGGTGTTTATGGAAGTGGTGTGTGGCGTGTATGAGTGGATTTAGGTCCTAACTAAGGTGTGTTGCAGTTCTCCTTCATTCCTTTCCACCACAGGAATGTTTTGGTGCTGACTTAATTTGAATTTGCACGGTTGAGGTGCTTAGCCAACCTTGGAGAATGTTTTCAAAGTTGAAGATGGTATAAATATGTGTTGAGTTGTTGAGGGATGCAAAGATAGATGTGTATGATGCGAATGATGCAAATTGTAGAGTTGTGAGGTGTGAATTTGTGTAGTGCAATGCGAGCTTTCATGTGTTAGATTACTAGATGGGGTGAGTAGAAGGTGTCTACAATCTTCAACAAGACTGTGAAGGTGTTGGTGATGCTATGGTGGAATTTTCTATTGCATTGAGATTGATTTCTCATTGTAACACTCTTCTCTATCTTCTTTTCTATTCTAGCAGTGAGCCCTTTGTAAT
>VDFB02262994.1:0-42112 GCA_007258455.2 Sequoia sempervirens
AACACTAACACCATATTTCATTAGTTCTTGAGGAAGGAGCAAGATTCAAGTCATCAAGATTGTTTATTAAATCATCAATGTTCATTAGGGTTTCATGACTTCTTGAAAGGATCTACATGTCAACATGAGGAAGCTTCATTAGAATTGTTGCTAGTAGTCAACTATTGGATTGGCTATTTTAGTTGTTGCTATTTTGGGTATGTAGCCACTTGGAGATGATTTTCTGGAAGATCTATCTTAGCCCTTCTATTTTTATATAACTTTCTAGAAGGTCTATTTATAGAGGTATTAATTATTGTTGGAGTTGATTCTTCAACCCAATAGCTCCCAAAGATCACTTGCTATCAAACACCTATCACAAAAAAAGAGAATAGCAAAGCTATGGAGGCCAAGAGCTATTGATCCAAAAAAATATGAATCATTATGAATGTGCATCTTAATGATCATACAATAAAGAATCCTTATAAATGGATAATAAACCTAGAAACCCTAGGCGAGGTTAAAACAAGATCATGACATGTGTCCCCATCCTATGACAGGAGACATAAAAAGAACATGACCTAAGTAAGCTTAAGTAACTAGAGTGAAAAGGGACCTAATAATTAAATAAATAATTAATTAGGAAATATCTTTTACTCTAACACGGGGGCCCCTTAAGTGAAACTTAGGGAGAAACTCAAAACTCTAAAGATGAATGCATAATAGGTCCCAAAACAAGGCTTGATGAGGTACCCATGTACAAACAAAAGATATCTCAAAACTAGAGAAAAGGAGAAAACCTCATGGGAAAAACTCCTCTCCAAAAGAGAGAAATACAAGTGAAGGTCTGAGAAGCCTCCAAACAAGAATGTCCCAAAAGAGTAGGAACAAAGGATGAACATGAAGAACACCACTGAAGCATGAAGAAGCTGCAAACATTGTTGAAGAATTGTTGCTATAATGCTGAAAGAAGAACCTCCTCTAAAATCAGGATGAAGATTATGTTCAAGAAGACACAAATCTGCATGAGTGTCTCCAACGACGTTACTCGAATCATATGGCAAACAAAGGCAAACATTTGGAACTCGAAGATACAAATGGCACAGGTACCAATAGTTTGAAGAAAACTGATCAAACGAAAATGGAAGGTTGCCTCCAAAAGCAGGAATGCAAGAGTGTCCATATGGTAATTGTCCCATCTCATTGAAGTGCATGGGTAACCAGCCATTGCATCCACCTAGTACATAGGAACAAAAACTGAATACGTAGCTCACTCCAGATGAAACCAACGAAGCATTAGCACCAATAGTATGATACCCCCCCATAATGTTGAAAGGGAGAGATATGATAGGTACACTGAAACTTTGTGAAACCAAGAAGTGCATGAAGGAGAACAAAGAACATTTGAACATGCAACTGAAAGTACCTGCAAATAGAAGGGTGTGTAAACTAGGGCACACGCATGAGGCATGAATCACTAGGATTCGATGTTGTCGTGGAAAGAACACTCACTTAACAAAGGTGTGAAGGAAAAACAAAGGCCTACAAAACTCCCCATGTCACTTTATATCATAATGCGAGTACAAAAGACACAACAAGATGTGATTTAAATCCCCAAAAAGTATACACCAGAATGACACTTTATTTCAGTGCATTTACAAAAGAGAAATTACATGCAAAGGATGTCTAAAATGCCCAAATAGGACACAAAACTGGAAATACATGTAGGACAGCCTAAAACGAGTCATTCCATGCAAACAAAAAGATTCCAAGAGCTAAAATGTCCAAGTAATTCACCAGAATGTGAAAACACAAAAAACTAAATAAAATGTAGCTAGAGAGAAATCTTGACAAAGTGCATGGATGGCTGTGAAGAGCTATGAAAGATAGTCTGAACGTTGCTGGAATCGCAAAAAATGGAGAAATTAGTCGAAAGTTTAAGTTTGGGAGTGAAAAAAAACACCTTTGACTTCAACAGGCTATAGAATACACCGGCAACAAAATCTAAGAAAAAAACCAACACCATTGAATAGTGCTCAAAACTAGCTTTTCGATGATATCTCATTTGCCCAATTTCAATAACCAAGCGAAAAAGTTATGCCATTTTCTCGATCTTGCTTATTTTGCAAAAATAAAAAGAAAATTATTAAGACCCTAGGGGTTGGGCGTTGGTTGCCCATGTGACCTTGGGCGGCATAGAGCGGGCTAGGAGTTTAAAAAAATAAAAAAAATAAAAAAATCTCGGTGGTTGTCGCCAATGGCTTTGCAACGGTTAGTGGCTTAGCCATTGCCGCTTAGCGGCTAGTAGGCCGCTAGCCGCGGTAATAGGGGGTGTCACTCTGCGGGCGGCCTTTGGGCGGGGCATCGTATAGGGGCCGTACAGTCTCCGAGGCAAAGAAAACTTTGCCTCAAAAGCTCCTGATGTCAAAATAGGGTGAATTTTTAATCAAAATTCGTCTAATGAGCCTTTTGAACGCAACAACAATATCTGTTTTGCACCAAAATGCACCAAAAACAGAACTACCCTTCATATTTGGGAAAAAAACAACTGCTTCAAACCTTTGCAGATCTGATCTCTGGAGTCCTAATTAGGCCAAACAAAAGGTAAAACTGACTTTCCCAACAGCTTTGAATTCAATGGAAGACATTGTTTTTCTCCAAGATGGACCAAATAATAGCTTAAAGCAAAAAATTTCTCAGAAGAAGGAGAGGAGATTATAGATCTGGAGCTCTAATAACATGTTGGAGTTGATTCCTTAACCCTATAGCTCCCAAAGATAACTTGCAATCAAACACTTGTAACAAAAAGAGAGAATAGCAAAGCTATGGAGGCCAAGAGCTATTGATCCAAAAAAAAGTATGAATTGTTATGAAAAATCTGCATCTTAATGAAATACAATAAATAATCCTTATAAAAGGATAGTAAACCTAGAAATCCTAGGTGAGGATAAAACAAGATCATGACATGTGTCCTCATTCTATGACATGAGACTTAAAAAGAACATGACCTAAGTAAGCTTAAGTAACTAGAGTGAAAAGGGCCCTAATAATTAAATAAATAATTAAAAAGTAAATACCTTTTACTCTAACGATTCTTATGAGAAATCTATTTGAAGGTTTCTTGATTTAAATAATGAATTTGTAGACCAAGATGTATACTGAGATTCCTTTGGGTGCAAGCAAACTATTGATAGCATAGGAACCTTAGTAATCTTTTTTAAAGATTTTCATGCAAATCTTTGTTAAAACTGTTAAATAAGTCCTTTTAGCACTTAGATTTTTATGGAGTGTTAAATTTTATGCCTTTTTTGGTTGAGATGGCTGTTCAAGCTTCTTTGTGATCCTTGTATATGTGTTGTGGAAGTAAATGAAATTGCTTTTATTCAAAGTTGCACGTTTTTTATTGCAGATTTCATTAAAGGAGTAATTATAGCTTTGTATGTGATTCCCTCCTTTCGATTTGCTTAACCTTGTGTGTGTAATCCAATTTTCTAGTCTATGGTTTTAGCTAAAGAGTGTCAACATTTCTTAGCTGTTGTAGGTGTTTACTTTGAAGAAAAAAATATAAAAATCTTGTGTTCGTAGAAGTGCTGATAAGTCTTGTGCCCCAACGTGGAAACCAAAAGATAAGCAATTTCTTTAGTTTGTTTGGAATGAGTGTTCTAAACCCTCAAGATTTAACTTCTATGTATTTAAAAAAGCTAGATATGGTTTCCTTTCGTTCCTTCCTTCAGTTTTATTTTCCAAGTACTGAAAGGTGCAAATTAACATGCTAACATTTTTGATTGTGCCTTTAGTTTCCCTCCAGTAGGTATAATATATACATTAATATTTCCTCTTTTAATGTAGTTTTATGTGGGGCTGAGGCACTAAATTACTTGGATAGTTGAATCATAGTTCTCTTCTTGAAATTCAATATTTTTTTTCTAAGTGCTACTATTGTAAACAATAATAATGAATTTAGTTAATACAATTTATTGAGAAGCATATTTAAAATACTTTCATTTCTTTTCAATATTCACATTATTTACAATATAGTTTCATTTACTCTATGAATAGAGATATTTTTTGCAATACAATTTCTGCAATTTATTGTCTAGTTATGTCTATCTTTTAATTTTATATCCTTCCTTCGCTATGTTACCGATTTGTCCCCTCCTATGCCCAAATCCGGGTCCGGTTTGTACCTATTAAAGTATTATTGTAATATTTAATGGTCATCTTAGCTTTTAGTTAGTCGATAGTTTATTTTTAGTTAACTTAGTTTGCTTCAGTTAGCTTTTAGTAACTTCTGTTTCTGTTTTAGTTTGTTATAGTAATTTTCCGTTATCTGCTCCAGTTAACGATTGTTTCTTTTTAGAAACGTCATCCTGTAATTCTTTATATAGGAGTATTCCTCTCCTTTGTAAATAACGAATATCGAATATCAATTATCATTTCATGGTATCAAAGCTTAGGCTCAAACTTTTTTGGTGAATTTTTTAGCAATAAAAATTCATGTATTCCTAAGGATTTTTAAAATTCTTAGATGTTTTTGCTCGTTTTTTTTTTTAATTGAAAGTTAATGGTTAACTTGAAAAAATTAAAATTATTTCAAGGTTTTTTTCCTGAAAATTCGTGAAGTTTTTTTAGCCGATTTTTTTTTAAAGTAAAAATCGTGGGTGTTTTAGAAAGATTTTCAAGGGTTTGTAAAGAAAAATTCAAAAGTTTTTCTGAAGCAGATTTTCGAAGGATTTGTTTTAGAAGAAGTTCGTGGGTTTGAGAACGAAATCGCGGGTTTATTTCTGGTTCTTTTTCACAAATTTCTATAGAGGAAAAATGGTGTCCTCTACTATTTTTCGCGAGGGTTTGTGAGGCGCGGGAGTCTTCTATTCGTGGCATTTCTTTTCCTTTTTTTGGGAGACGTGATCTAAAATCATGACCTGGATTTGTGAAAATCTTGGGCGTTTTTGCTTGTTCCTCTTGCGTGTGCGTGACCAAGGCTTTTTATTGTTTTCCACGAGCTTCCTATGCTGTGACAGGAGTCTTTCCTGCCCGTGTCTTTTTCTGCCATTCTTCAAAGTTTTTTAGCAGTGCAACTTGCATCTTTTCATCTATGTTTGGTGACCAAGGGTTTTGGAAAATTGTGAGGGCTTTGGATTTTCTATTTTGGGTGCAACCTAGGGTTTTCTTTGCCCGCGACTTCCATTCATGTCTCCTGCATAGATTTATGCAAAAACCGTTTGTTTCCAATTCGTGGGTTTTGCCATATTTTCTTTGGTTTTTTTTTGGCTAATTCTCTGTTGTGTGACCTAGGGTTTCCTGTGGGTATTTTCAAGCAAATCAATTTTTTGAGGTTTTTTGAAGAGTTTTTGAAATTTTTTTCTCAAATTTTGTTTCAAAGTTTTTGTTTTTTTTTGAAAAAATCTTGCTTTTTTCAGATTTTTTTGAAGGTTTTGTTGAAAAAAATCTTGCTTTTTTGAGCTTTAGAAGTTTTTTTATGAAAAAATCTTGCTTTTTGAGCCTCTATTTTAGACGATTTTTAAAATAATTGTGAGAGTTGTGTTAGCTGATTGTCCAGAGTTTCGTGCCAGCTGATCACAGACTTTACCTCGTTTTTCATGCTTTTGGAAAACGAGGAATGGTTGCTTTGACCAATGTAATGTTGGAAAGTAGGCAAAGGTTGAATGGAAAGAATTACAACACGTGGAAGCAAAGAATGCTTACCATCTTTGAGTACCAGTGTTTGGATGCACTTGTTCTAGGTACAAAAGTTCATTCCACAAGTGCGGGGAAGGATCGGGACAAGTATGATGGATGTAATAGGGAGGCAGTTATGCTTCTAAAATTATCTGTCATTGATGAGATGTTACCAGAAATACCATTTGGTGAGTTTGCTGTAGAGATCTGGAAGCATTTGAAAGATCTTTATGAGACCTCAAACAAGGGCAGAGTTGTCTTCCTGAAGAATATGCTGTTTTCCATTATGATGGATGACAGAGTGCCTTTACAAGATCATCTCATGAAGATCAAAGACATTTGCAATCAGCTGGAGGCTATTGGTTGCAAGATGGAAGAAGAGGATATGGTGGTCATTACGCTAAAAAGCTTGCCACGATCCTTCAAGCACTTCATCGAAACGCTCAACATTACCTCCACCAATGTTGACTTGAAGTTTGATGAGCTATGCAACAAGCTCTTGTAGCAAGATAGGCAGAGGAAACAGTTTGGGAGTAGTAGTGAGTCTTCCATTGTTGAACAAGCATTTACTGCAAAATATGGCAAAGGCAAGTCCACTTAGCAGAAGGACGAGGCAATTCGGAGGAGAGCTCCAAGAAGTCTATCACTTGCCATTACTGTGGGAAGATTGGTCATATTCAAAAGTATTGCAGAAAGCAGTTGGCTGATTTGAAGTCCAACCAGGAAGAGTCTCAGCAGAGTGCTCAAGTGTGTAATGTCTCTTGCTAATTCTGATGTAAATTTTAACTTTCAGCACTTGGACATTTTGTCAAACACTTTGCTTAACTGTTGTTTGTGGTTTCCCTTACGTTTTCTGATTTGTTCGATATTATAATATGCACAAAGATGCTTAACTAAACTTGTTATAGACTGCTGTAATACAGTGAAATATAAAGTGCAGAATGTATATTGATTTTCCAAACTAACAATGACTGAAAATGCAAATGCACTATTCAGATGATCAACTACAACAAGAAGGTATTTTTACAATCATTTGGCATGCAAACTACAACTCCATATTATTGTAAATGAAAAACTAACCGATTACAAGCTTTTAGTTCAGTTCAACATGGTAGACTGCTTACAATGCACAACCCAACATTCATGAGATGATGTAATTACAAAACTGTTCAAGACAGCAGTACATTATTATGACTAAAGTGCAAACCTGGGTTTGATGATGACTACACTAATGTACTCGCTTCCTCCACATGCGCCTAACTTTTTACTAACTGGATGCGCCAAAAATTCCAACAAGAAACCACACTTCAGATGATCAAATCGATGGATGTTTTCCAGCAAGACTTCCTCAAGCCGACAACAACCAATATATATATTTTATCTTTATAAATAAGATGTCCTCCACACTAGTCGAGCTCTTTGATTCTTGACTTAATTCCCGTTTTGTCCTTTGCAGTTGCTTAAACAATTGCACCCAGCTATGATCGGGCTTACAAGCAACTAGCTCCTGACTTCAAAATGAAATGATTCTACTTTTTGTCTACTTTTGTCTCATCCTCTCATAAAGGACGAAGATGATCCCACATCAGAATTATTAACTGCCAAATAAGATGATGATCAAGTTTAGTTGTCTTCATTCAACGTCCATCATGAAATAATTCCCATGTCTTCCAGAATATTCGATAGGCTTAGCAACTATTGATGTCTCCTCATAAAATATTGATCCCCAAAATAGACGGCTTGGCAGCTTTATTGAAGTGTCTGATTTGAAGGTGGCACCACTTTGTTTTCTAGCAGCAAAACCCTTTGTCTCTATTCTCTCCAATATACAATAAATAAATCGAACTCCTAATATGCCTAGAATGACTACTCCCAAATGGTGTGCCAGAATTTCTAGAGGATATCTCTATTAAAATCTGCAATATTAATTTCTCAAATGGATTTCACCAATAACTGCAATATTTCTCCAACAATGTACTCAGCTGCAGAATAAAATCGAAATGCCAAAGATTGAGCATAAACTTTCAAAATCGAATCTTCACCAAAATTTGGCCAACGGCCATTAAATTTTGGCAATGAACAAACCTCCAACAATGAATTCTTCCTTGCAACAATGCAAGAGCTATTGCAAGTATCCAACTCTTAGAAATTGAATGCAACAATAAACCAGCTGCTGCAATGGTGATGATGAGATAATAAATCAGCAAACACATCAACTCAGCTAGGGCAATAATACATCAGCTATTGCACCTGCCAAACTCTCTAATTAAGCTTCTGTAGAAACCTTGAATAGATTTCTCAACTACTCCAGCGAGGGTTGATTGTTCACAACTGAATGTGGTACTCTAGAGTCTTCAAACCCTCGAACAAATGCAAGTTTCAACTTTTACCACACAGGTATGAGAAATAGAAAATAATCCAAGACATGCCCTAATGGCTTGCATTTAGCTCCTTATAAAGAATTCTCATTCACCTCCAAGAAGCTTGTAGAATAAAATATTATTTTATTCACTTAAGTGACTATGATTTATTATTTTATTTAGTCACTTTATTAATTAAATATAAAGTCATCCTTAAGATATTAATTTATTGGAATAACTTTATAAATAATTAATTTAATAGTTAATTAAAATAATCAATTAAGCTATCCTTTTGAAATATCATTAATTTGAACAATTTAATCAATTAATTTAATTAAATCACAATACCTCCAATTCGGGGACATGACAGTCCTCCCTTCCCAAAGATTGCTTGCCCTCAAGTGATCTGCAACTGCCAAACCATCTCCTACCACAGCCCGAATGGAGAATCAACTACATCTGTTCGTGAACCAGTCGGATCCCAAATGATCCTGCAACATGTGCAATCCCATAACCTCTGTATGCAACTGGAACCCAAGAGGCTATCAAACTCTGCCAATCAATGAAACTAATCAACCAACAATTGAATTCTTGGATCCCAACTCTGTAAATCAACTCCATCACGCTAACTCCAAGTGTTGTTCTGGTACACCTCAAATATCCTACCTGGATCCCATGGATAAACTGGAAGTCCATCCTCCTCAACCTCAACTAACTTTCGTTGTGCCACTTTGATACCCCCTAGAGTCCAATCTGACCAAAACTCAAAACCCTGCTTCTGGAAATAATCTACTGGAAAGGGAAAAGTAGGAAATTTGGACTCATCACCTGAAGTCGAAAATGTATCGTTCCAGAGTGGACCTGAACACCTCTTATTCAACCCATCTCTTTGTGCCATCAATGACAGACAAATCCTATGTATGTGGACTGAAAACAAACTGATGAGCACACCTCAAGATGCAATCAAGGTGAAACTCCCTTGATTATGCCAATGGAAGACCAGAGTAGTCAAGTGTACCCCATCCTATACTGCCATCCTCAGAAAAAGACTCATAACTCACAATAGGATGAGTTGGTCTTGCAACAACATCATCAAGACCTCTCCCACAAAGCAACTACAAGTGTCCTGTCTCCCTTTCAGGAGTGAGAAGAGTACCATCATGAATTCCATCTACTGCCTGGAAAGAGATTGGAATAATATCCAAATCCAACGTGCAAGACGTAGAAGAAACAATCTTCTTCTGATAAAACTGTCCAAGGTCAGTCTCCCAAGTTTCGAAGTAGAGCCTGGTGCTCAAATCTTCCATAACGCTTGAACCTGCAGCCAAGACTGATGTGTTTGTATCCTCAACAATCCAATCCACACTAAGAGGTCTCTTGTGGATGTGAAGAATGCCAATTATAGGTGCATAGAAGCACATGTCAATATCCGACAAGCTACCGGTGTGAATCAGGATAGCACCATGCAACCTGTTTATTAAGTCCATGATGGAGCATAAAGCATCTGTACTGCCCAAAGATGAGGAGCTCATCATCACCCTATCCTCTAATTCCAAACTGACAATCCCTACTACTCTTATCCACCCCAACTGCTGCTGCCCCCAAAGTGTACTCTGACAGAACTCCAACCAGCAAGGTAGGACATCCATCAATCAATAATGTTGGAGGTAGAATCCATGAAGATGGTGCTAGAATACGGCTGTTTACTCACTACGGGTACAATGACGTACAGAGTAAACATAAATATAACATTGACAACATATAATAATCACATGGCAATTGCACAAAACATAGATGTATTGCTTTATTCAGTATTCGCCATTTACATCATAATGTCTCCAGACAGAAGATAGCATAGCATAATAGAACCACAATGTTTCCCGACTACATGACTCAAGTACATATAGTATGCTGGCGGTGGTTGGGGTATCAACTGTCGTGTCCCTTCATTATAACTAATTACTTCGTCAGGAACTTAATTCCCGAGACAACTAACATGACACATACACAAGTACATGGATTATTAATATTAACTAAAGTCTTATTTACTTATGACTCCCAACCGACTAAGTACACACACACTCTCGACCAACTACATCATCCCCCCCACAAAGTAGTTGTCTTCCAGATGACTGAAAACCAAAAATGCCAACTCGAGTTCTTGCTTGGTGCTAGCCAATTCCTTTTATTTTCCCTGTGGCTGACTCTCCTTGTCGGCTGAAAGTCGTTGCACATCAACCCCCTGTGTATCTTTTTCCACCACTAGCCGATCCTCTTCTGCCAACTGATTGTTACTCTCACCCAATACTCCGTCTCTCCCTACCAACTTCTCCTCGAGAGCTGCAACTCTCTTTTGCTCGATAGCCAATTGCTCCTGGGACTGCACTATGATGGTTGGTTGCACTGCAAATTGGCAATTCCAATACATCTGATGGGGTTCTGGGGGAAGCGCCCCTTACGGGGGTCAAGGGGCAACGCCCCCAGTGGGGTCTGGGGGCAGTGCCCCTGGTGCGCTCCCTGTCGCAGTATAGGGCAGGGTCGAGGGGCAATGCCCCCGCAGCCAAGACCAATTTAACACATCTGAAACCACTCGAAACTGCATCGTGCGCCTCATTTTTATGATTTTCCACAAGTTCCGAATAGTGCTGACGAAGCCGAAAAATACAGATTTTGCATTGTTTTTCTTAGACTTTACTTCCTCCCAGTCGATGAATGGTATGGCCTCTTGCTGCTTGCTACATACGGCTTCTCTCTCTTGCTTAGTCCGTACGCCCCCCTTTGGTACGACTGTCTCTTGCTTGATAAGTAGGAGGTATTTTTCCACAGCGTGTCAAATTATGATATTGCTATCAGGATTCAACCGTGTAGTTTCGAGTCAAACTCATTGACCCATGTTTCATTGACCCATGTCTCTTGCTTGCTAAGTACGGCCCCCTTAATCCGTATGGCCTTCTTAATTCGTACAGTTTCCTTCTGATTTGGGCGTACGGAGTTTTTACTTTTGCTGAGTTGTATGACCTTTACATGATATTTGCGTACGGCCTTCTCAAGATTGTTCTTCCGTATGGGCATCTGAATGCTTGTAACTTGCCACCGTACGACCTCCTTAAAGTGAATGGCTCGTGTGTTTTCTAATTCCTTGACTTGTACGACATACTTGCTTGATCTATCTCGTATGATACTTGACTTTTCTCGTACGGCGTTTAACTGCTTCTCTCGTAGGGATTTCTCTTCTTCAAACCCCCATACGGACTTCTTTGCCTCAACTCGTACGGTCAAATAATCCCTTCGTGCTACCTTGCCTTTGCTCCATACGATTAAATTTAATTTCTCCGTTTTGTTACTTATGTGACCTTTTACTTTTGCTGTGGTATTTTTATCCTTCATCTTTTTGCTCTCCTCAAATCATACAACAAATTCCTCTTCATCGTACGACCTCTTGAGATGGGGATTTCGTACGCCCTTTACTTTGATTTTTGCTAATTTAATGTTTTTAATGACTCGCCTCTTTAATATTTTTAATATGAATCCTTTCGGCCTTCTTAATATTTTTAATTTTTCCTTTCTTTTATTTTCTCTCTCCTTCATTTCCTTTTTCTTCTCTCCTCCGTCTTTTTTTTTCTCTCTCCTCTATCTCCCTTTTCTCTCTTTTCATTTTCTCTTTTTTATTATTTTCTTTGTCATCTTTTCTATCTTCTTTCACTTTTTTCCTTATTTTCTGATTTTTCCCATCTTCTCTCTCCATTTTTATTTTTTTTCCAATGTCGTTCATTTTCTCTGTCATCCCCTCTCTTCTTTTCCATTTTTCCTTTCTTCATCTCTTTTTTCTCTCTTTATCTCTTTTCTCTTTTTCTAATTTCTGAATTTTTTCATACTTTTCATTTTTTAACTCCAACACAATTTTTTCATCTCGTACCTGTTCGGACTTGTGGACTGGCGTATTGTCCAGTTTTGATGCTTTCTTTGTACTTTCCATACTTGGCCGAAACTGCTTGGCTGGGCCTTCCTTGTTTCTCTTCTTCCTTGATTTCCCCGATTTGTAGCATGTTACACTCTCGGTGGAACATTTCATAGTCTTTCATCTGCCAATGAAATAAGCCATTCAGCGAGCTTGTCTCGTCCTTCGAACAACTCTCGAGTTCAAGTACGCCTTTGGTGTTCGGTTCCATAGCTTTCCTTCCTTTGTCCACATCCAACTCACCTCCATTCGATTCAAATCCGGAGGAAGCCAATTCTTCGCTCACGGCCTAGTTCTTCAAGTCGATGACGTACTTCCGCTCGTTGTTCTCGATCGAGAGTGTGTTCCTCTTCCAATTATGATTTGCCTTTGCTACTATCAACCATCCTCTCCCAAGTAGTGCATCATACGCTTTCCTCTGTAATGGGATGACGACAAAATTTAGCAAAAACTGTTGTGTCCCGATCGTCACCTTCTGTGCCATCAACGTTCCCAAAGGCTTGATACCATGTTGATCAGCGCCAACCAGTTGGAATGTCGGCGGCCAGAGTGTAGGCTTCCTGAGACTCTTCCATGTGTCTTCGGGTAGTATGTTGACTCCCGATCCTCCGTCGACGATAGTATTTGTCAAGATATTTCCTCTGATCTCCATATGCACGACCGCTGGCATCTTCCCGATGTTCGCCGTGAGCAATACTGGGTCGATTGTTTGTTCACCGTACGGTGGCGGTTCTGGTACCAATTCTTGCCTTCGTTCCTCCAATTGCGGTTGCTTGCCATCCACGACGACGTTTGTGATTGCCAGTCCCAACTGCGGCATAGTTTGGAGAAGGTCAGTTACTTTGATCGGTACGATGGTTTGCAATACCTGCCATACGATGTTGGTTTCCGCCTTTGACCGCTGAGAGGTTCCTGGCTTCTCCAGAGGTACTTTGTTTTCCTTCGACATCGCCAGTTCCACTTCAGTTTTTGCTTCCTTCATCCTTTGTTTCTCTGTACACAGATCTGGGTAAGTGGCCTTTTTTGCTTGTGCTCTGGTGATCACCAGTACCTCTTGTTCTTCTACTTCTAGCATGTGGATACCCTTTTGCTTAGGGCATTCGCTATCTTCATGATCGCTTGGTCCACACCACTTACACAATCTCCCTCCGGAACCTTGACCGTTCTGACAATTCCTGGCAAAGTGGCCCCATTCGTTGCACTTCCTGCATTGGATCATGGGCCTTCCTTTTTCATCGTACTGTATCATGTTTCTTGGGCTTCTGTTACTTTGGTAACCTCCAGGAGATGCATTGCTATTGTACTGGGGCTTCGGTGGTGTGTTCGGCGGTGTTGACGGCTCTCCTTGAGTGAAGAGTACTTGTGTACCCCTTGCTCTCAAATTGCATGGGCATTCCTTGATGGAATGTCCCATAACTTGGCAGATATCACAAAACATCTTCTTTTGACAGTTCGCTTTTGTATGACCTTCCATCTTGCATTCGGTACACCATAATTCATTCGCTTCATTGGACCCTTCTTTGTCAGCCTTCAACTCTTTCATCATCTGTAGCATGTCACGACGAAGAGCTTGTACGGTTGTTGATTCATCTTCACTTTCCTCTACACTCTCTTCATCATCTTCTTCCCCTTCGAGGATGTCTTGTTCTCACTTTCAATGTCCATCGCTTGGTTATATGCTTCAGTGTACGAGGATGGTGGTACTACTTTCATTTTTCTTTGAAGCAAGGGAATCAATCCTTCAATAAACCATCTCTTCTTTAGGCCATCCGCTGGCTGTGCCTCAAGCTTCCCTATCAAGTCTTTTAATTTCCAATTGTAAGTCCGCACGCTCTTGTGCTTTCCTTGTTTAGTATTGTATATCTCCGTGACAATCTTGCTATCATCTCGTAGGAGTTTAAACTCCTCTTGGAAAGCTTGATTCCATAACCTCCATGTAGCTTTCTGTGCTTGATCTAATTCAGAGTACCAATCAATGGCACTATCTCTGAGTGTCACTGGGAATGCTTTTAGCCACTGGTCCGGATCATCTTGTCTGCTTGCTATCCAAATGGTTTCACATGTTTTAGAATGTCGTACTGGATCTTCTGACCCATTCCCCATAAACTTCGGCAGCTTCTGCTGCTCAGGAGTCACCATCTTTCCCCGCTGTCCTCCTTGTGTATTGGACCCGATTAGACTGGTTTCCCCACTAGGTTCTAGTGCGTCACTTGCTCTCTCAGCCACGTACGAGTCACTCCCACATCTTGCATCAACGTCCTCGACACCTTGAGTCTCCTGGGGTTCCCTTCGGCACTCTCTTCACCTTGGGGTACTGGGTTTAGATCTTCTACTCGTCAGCCGTTTGTCGTCGTCTGATAAGGACAACTCCCGAAAACGTCTGATGCTACTACTTAATTCATCTTTGTTCTCATAAGGATCATATCTTCCTACGTACGGGGTGCCAAAGGGTCTGTCATCCCTTCCTTCCGCCAAACTTGGTGTGCTCTTCCAATGGATGTGTCTATTCTTATCAGATTCTCATGTGTTTTTTAATACTATGATGTATTTCAATTAGATCCTCATCCAATTCCTTATTGGCTTGTTTCAGTCTTCTCCGCTGATTTTCTTGTTCGTGCAGCCTGAGTGATTGCCGAATGTTCTCCTCCTGAGTCTTGTGCCCGCCAGGTACTCGATTCTTGTCTTTGTTCGGTCGTACGGGCATTAAAATTTATTCAGGCGATCATTATTGACTACTGGACGTACATCTCCGGCTAGTGTCGCGTTCCTCTTCTTCTCGTTTGGTTCTCTCTTCGTAGCACTGCAATATTTGCTGCCTTCGGTGTTCCTGATCCTCTTCTTCTCGCAAGTCTTGTAGAATAATGAAATGACGGGCCAGGAATTTGGGCATACGATTCAGGAGGTGATTCACCTCATCGTTCACTTCCAACCTATCCCAGATAACTTCCTCAGGGATCTCCCGTCTGCGGGATTACCTATGTACGTGATCTCGTAATGATATCTTCCACAAATTGATAAAATCTTTAGTCAATAGGTCTTCCCTTTCCTCATTGCTATTCACAAGTTCATCTGCCGGGAGACCCATTACGCTGCCATGACGAGTGATTCCCTAGTCCGCTCAGGCAACGACGCCAAATGTTTACTCACTACGGGTACAATGACGTACAGAGTAAACAAAAATATACAACATATAATAATCACATGGCAATTGCACAGAACATAGATGTATTGCTTTATTCAGTATTCGCCATTTACTTCATAATGTCTCCAGACAGAAGATAGCATAGCATAATAGAACCGCAATTTTTCCCGACTACATGACTCAAGTACATATAGTACGCTGGCGGTGGTTGGGGTACCAACCATCACTTCCCTTCATTATAACTAATTACTTCGTCAGGAACTTAATTACCGAGGCAACTAACATGACACGTACATAACATAAGTACATGGATTATTAATATTAACTAAAGTCTTATTTACTTATGACTCCCAACCGACCAAGTACACACACACTCTCGGCCAACTACAGCGACTACCGATATACCTATCTCGAAACCATCAACTGAAATCCACCGGAAACTCAAGCATGCATCTATTACCTGCTGATTCCTCTTGCCTAACCATCACAAGAGGCACTGCATTTGTATCCTGAGTGTGAAAGCTAGACAGTCCCACACTGCTATCCTCATCCTGTGCCCTGGCTGCCATAGATGACTGAGTCTCTGCTGAACATGATGTACACCTAGCCAAGCTCAGCTCTGAGCAAAGCTCATCAACATGAATCTTGGATTCCTGAAGGGCCAACTAAGTACTCAAGGAATCAGTGGTAACCATAAGCTCATGAGTAAGCGTATCTACTTCATCTTCTTTCCTTTTCAAAGCATCTGAATAGATCTCAACGAGGTTGAGAAGGTGATCACGGTCTGAGAGAAGGTGCAAATAGTTTGTCTTCATTGTTCCCATACCTTCTTTGATCTCCTGCAAGCTGTCATGAGAAGACTCTGCTTTAACTCCCTTTTGTCTTCTGTCCAATTGAACCATGCAAAGGTAATCCTCAATTAGTTTGTGCATTTTATCATGATGTGATAATGTTGCCACAATTCCATCCTCATTCACCTTCAAATGGTTCCTCAAACTGTGCAGACTATGGGGTGTATGATTAGCTTCTATTCCACATGGAGAAGCTTCTAATTGTACCTGAATTTTTTTTTCCGCAAAGTCCTATATGCTCTCATTTGAATTGGAATTAGAACAACGCTAATCCCATCTGTAAAATCATCATTTATGCCCTGATTAGGTGTCACTACACAAGAGGGCTCCATTTGTCCTTTGAGTTCATCATCCCACACAATCGAATGATTGGATGATGGCCTGCCAACCTCCTGAAGAGAAGGTGGAACTTGTAAACCAAATGAGATTAATTCTCTTGCAGTTAGTTGCTCCTTGAATTTCTCAATCTTTTGTTCAACTAATCTTTTTGGGAGATCATATGCTGCAGTCGAAACATGTTGTTCTCCTCTCCAAATGTCCAACAAATCAGATTGCAACTACTTGCAAACATCTTCCTCTTTGTCTAGGATCAAAGACAAGATAGTGAACATGCTTGTCTTTACTTTGTCTGAATGGCGTTTCCTGATTATTGATATGAAGCAATCGAACAATTGGAGAATGAGACCATTATAATCAAGCATGAGAACACATGAATGCACTTGTGCCATCAATTCTAAAATTCTGATCCTCTTATTGAAAGTAGGGCTTTTGATGTCTCTTAACCCATTGAAGCTTTCAACAATCAACTGCATGACCTCTTTCATTTTGTCAGCATTATACGGAGCTTTAGGAACTAAAAACCTCATAATTTCACTTATGCAAGTAACAACTGCCAATCTTACCTCCACATCTTGATGTCTCATTAATTCTGGCTTACCCAATGGGTGTACCAAAGGAGACAAAGCTGTACTCATCACTTTAGAAGGTGATTGATTGACCTTGGATAAACAATCTTCAGCTTCTTCCAAAATACTCAGAAGCACTTCTTTTGACTGAGATGAGGCATTAAGTTTTATATCTGCAATGTAGAGTTTCCCACACAAATTTTCCTTTTTTCTCTGCAATCTCCGATTATACTTGATACTAAGATCCATGTAATCAGCAAAAGATAGATCAGCGCGAAAATCAGCTCCTAATGATGTATAGTTTCCATAAACTTCTTAAAAGATTTCCTCTTCACTGAGAGGCTCCATTCTATGTCTTGACATCGTCTGAGTAACACACCCAACAAGCTGGCAGAATCTTGGCTCTGACACCACTATAATGTCCCTTGCTAATTCTGATGTAAATTTTAACTTTCAGCACTTGGACATTTCGTCAAACACTTTGCTTACTTGCTGTTTGTGGTTTCCTTTTCGTTTTCTGATTTGTTCGATATTATAATATGCACAAAGATGCTTAACTAAACTTGTCATAGACTGCTGTAATACAGTAAAATATAAAGTTAATTGTAAAAGATTTCTAGATTCGATTGTGTGTAAATTTTTTGCATCAATGTTTTGGATCACATTCCGTGATCCATCATTAGAATGAAAATTAGAGCATAAGGAAAGAATGAAAAGATGCAGACCAAGACAAGTATAAAAAAGTATGGGAAGGGAAGGAGTGAGAAGGAGTTGCGCGTGAAACAAGGCACAAGAGGGCAATAACTTGACAAGAGAGAAATTCATAAAAAGCAAACAAGAGACGACAAGCAATAAACTTGATAAAATTCAAACAATTTAAAAGAAAAAGAAGGCAATAAGATAAGGACAAGCTCAATTGATAGCTCAAATAATATCAAATAAAAGATATTAAACATTAAAGTAATCTTAGCAAAAAAAATAATAATAAGTGCCATGTAGTGGCTAGTACTTGCCTTTATAGTATTTTGAATTGAATAAAAATAAATGTAAGTTTTGTTAATCTGAATGAAACTAAATGCTAATTTTGTTAATTATAGTATTAACATAATATTTAAAAAAATCACATTAATGTTAATTTTTATTAAAATTATATAAATAATTAACATTATAATGTAAATTATATGATAATGCATATATATATTCTAATTTAATAGAATAAAAGGTATTATAAAGATATTATAAATATAAAAGAAAATTCAAATGATATTATAATATAATTAAAAGAAAAAAATGATAATTATATAAATATAAAATTTATCTAATAATTATGTTACCTAATTTGCTTGGTGTGCGTACTACAATTTTGTTGCTGAGCTGCCTGGTGGGTCCGTAATCTTGCGTGGGCCCTCTAAAAACACAGTTAAGATTTATTCGTAGCTCGAGATTTACTCTTGGAAGGTAGGCTTAAAATTGTACGTTGCTACTTTATTGTGTGGTAAAAGTTATTGAAGGCTGCGAGCCTTTTCAGTGCTTGATAATTTGTTTATAAAATTGAGAATCATGACAATCTTGTTTATATTTATTAAAGTAATGGTCTTAAATATAGTAAATTTGGTTTCTAGCAAAATAATAGTTCAGTTTTCTAAAAAATAGGCAAAATAATAGTTCTTAGTTATGAAATATAGGCAAAATAATAGATCATTTTCACTTTTCCTAAAAATCCTCCGATAACATGTTGTACCCCAAAATTAAAATTTTTGTTACACTTAGATATTTTGAATAAATGAGTAAAAGTCTTGTTAAATCAGTCAAAAAGGTCAAAATTTGGGTGTGCACGTCTTGCATGAGGGGTTAAAACACAAAATTTTCAAATTCTGATGATCTGGGTCTGCTCAGAGCAGCTTAATCCACAAAACCCAGATCTTAGTTTTTCATCCCTAAATTTTAGGAAAATTGCTATTTTTAAATTTTCTAAAATTAGTAACGTTTTTTGGGTTTTTCTGGGTTTTCTTGGAAATGGATATTGGCAAAACTTTCTAAAAATAAAAAGTTTCTAAAAATAGAAAGTTGGTCCGCCAAGGTCCAAAGTGATTTTGATTGGCTCAAAATACGTCCATATCAGGCTGGTGTAGTCAGAATCTCAAAATAGTTAGTTTTGCCCTTGTAGGTCTATTTTGCTTTTTCAGAAGCGTATCTGGAGCTCCGAGGTCATCAATGGAGGTCATTCGGCTGCCAGGCATCAGAATCAACACTCAGACGTTCAACAGAAGATGAAATGATGAACATGCACGGAGAATGAAGAAGATAAAAAATGATGAAAATTTCCTAACATTGGCAAGTTTGGGCGCCCCAGGAGAAAAAGGGCGCCCATCTTTTTAGGGCACCAAATGTCAGAATTAGGGTTTGCGCCTCCAGTCAATGTTGTTCAGTTCTCTGTCAGCTTCGCAACGAATTCTGCGGTGTAGTTATCAGATTACTCAGTCATCCGGAATTCAGCGACGAACAGGGGAGATTCGCACTGAAGTCAGAACGAGGAAAAGTTGAAAATATCAAAATTTGACTAAGTGT
Organism: Sequoia sempervirens; assembly: GCA_007258455.2. Lineage (NCBI taxonomy): Eukaryota > Viridiplantae > Streptophyta > Pinopsida > Cupressales > Cupressaceae > Sequoia > Sequoia sempervirens. The sequence goes on from VDFB02262994.1 coordinate 19,443, forward strand.
TCAGATTTTGGGCGCCCCTGGTGAAGAAGGGCGCCCAGCTTTTTGAAGGGCCTAATTTAGCCGTTAGGGTTCAAGAATATGTTTGATCTTTTCAGTATCTTGCCAGCTTCACGATGCCTGCCTTTGTCAGCACGTCCGACTGTTTAACATTCTGCAGATTCAGATCGAAGACGAAGGTACAAAATGAAGGTTTCAGACTCGAAGATGAAAATCAGTAAAAATGGCTAAGTCTAGAGGAAGTGGGCGCCCCTGGTGAAGAAGGGCGCCCAAGTTTTCAGGGGTCCCAATAGATGAATTTGCAGACGAGTGTCTAATGAGATCTCTTCACAATTGATCCAGCTTTCCAACGAGATATTCAGCACGTCAATTGGATGTCGCAGTCGCTAGATCTGAAGCACCAAACAGAGGGTCCGACAAAGGCTAAAAACCAAGGTTCAGAAGCAGACATAGAAAAAGTGTAAAAATGACTAAGTCTGGTGAACATGGGCTCCCCCAGCCAAGATGGGCGCCCAAACTTTTGAAGGGTCAAATTTCACTTTCCAACAAAATCTCTTCCAGAAGACCCCTTCTCATTCTTCGTCAGCTTCGCGATGAGCACAATCGTCAGTCGATCCGACGCCTGAAGCTCCAAATTCGACGAGATCATCTGTAGAAGAGGAGTTAATGAAGAAATTGAAGATCGGAAAAATGGCTAACACTGTGAAAGTTCGGAGCCCCTCGAAGGAAAAGGCTCCCATGAATTCAGAGGTCAAGATCAAGTTTTTAGCCAAAGGCTCCTCCAGAACATCCTTCTCAGAATCAGTCTGGCTCTGCGATGAATCTTTCAGCTCGCCTGTCGAATCAATCTAGAAGCCGGAGATCGAGGTCAAACCAAGGGTCAAAATGGAAGAAAAGTTGAAAATGCCAAAATTTTGGCTAACACTGGGTAAAGTGGGCGCCCCTGGTGAAGAAGGGCACCCAACTTCACATGCCTTAGAAAATTTTCATAGATTTTCGAAATTTTCAAGATTGCAAGAGAAGAAAGAGGCGTCCAAGTTCAATGAAGTTGAGATTTAGGGTTTTGGAGATAAAAGCAAAAGAAAGCAAAGCAAAAACAAAACCCTAAGTCTATTTAACATCTTTCTTTTATGTTATTTTCATTATTTTTGCAGGTAGCCTTCAAGGGAGAAAGTTGGAGCAGCAAGTTTTTTTTCAAGATTCAAGAACGTAGCTTGCTGGTTTTTCATCATATTTTTCAGACCAGCAACATAAACCCTTGCTTTTTCAAGCTTTTTCATCCAGAAGATCAAACTTTTCAAGAAGAAGACCAAGGCATTCCATTTTTCAATCATCTGGGTCTTTTCTCTTCAATCTTCTGAAGGAAATTTTCAAGAACTTCATCAAGTTGCAGCAGCTGCTTTTATTTTGCATGTCAGTGAAATCATCAGGTGTATTCAGTTTTCAACCATCTGGGTCCTCTTAAATCGTCTTCTGAAGAAAACCCATATCACAGTTTTTTTCAAGAAAATTTTAAAACCTAGGGTTGGCTGCTTTTTCGATCAGCCATCAGTGTTTTTCAAATTTGATCAGCTGGGTTCATTCCAAATTGTATTCTGAACAAAACCCAGGTGCCAGCTTTTTCGGTGAAAAATTGAGAAAATTAGGGTTTGCTGCTTTTTTAGTCAAAATTCAATATTTTCAAAGACGGACGATCTGGGTTGTCTTGCAACGAAATTCTGAGCAAAACCCATATCTCAGAAAATTTTTCCAAAATTTGCCCGTTTGAAGACGAAAAACCAGCATTCTAAAAATAGAAAGTTGCTCAAGACTTGTCTGAACATAGGCGAGTTTACAGTCATTTTTCAAGGTTTTCAATATGGAGAACACTCCCCTCGAGTTTAAGACCAAATCAGCACTATGTTAAAACGTCATCATCCCGGTTGAAGAACGAGAGAAGATGTGATATGAGAAAAAGGAAAGGTATCGGAAAAGAGTGTTGCAATACTCTTCTAATGGAAATCAAGAAAGGTGTCAGAGGCATAAAGTTGCAGAGCTGCCAAGTTATCAATTAGTGAGTCATCTTTTTGGGCAGCGATATTTTGCAAGAATAGAACTCATAAAATAGTTGAAGAAGTGAAGGATTCTCTAAGTTTGATCATAGAAGGCGAAGAGATCTTGGAGAATCAGAATATTGCCTTTGAAGGCATAGATGCGCCGAACCGGGACACAATCTCTAACTTCCTAGCGGATGTGATCGAGCTTTAAAGCAGCTTTCTTCTAGAAGCTTTCTTTCCCGCTTTCTTTCTATTCTTGGAATAATCCTTATCCATTCTTTGAGGATAGAAAGAAGATAAGATGTAATAGTTGGCGTTTCCCCTTTTTTTCTGCTTTCTAGGGTTTTATCTTTCTAGATTTAGTAATAAAGCTTGCTTGCTGAGCAAGCCCTATATTGTGAAAGCAAGGAGATTTTAGGGTTCCCTACTCCTCTGCTTCTCTATAATAAGAGCCTTTGCTCATTTAGTTTGAGAGCCATGCTAGTGATAACAAAACGCTGAGCCTATTTTTCCTTCTATTTGTTATTCAAGTGTCGTTCAATTGTGTTGTGATAGCAAATTGTTGAGCCTCTTTAGCCAACAAGGAGTTAGTGTGATTGTTGTTTCTATTGTGTAAGAATAAGATTGCAAGCCTCTTTAGCTGCAATTTCTTATTCCAGGCATGTTAGAAGTGAGTTTTGTTCCAGAAGTTCGAGTAATAAAATCATGAGCCTCCTTTGCCTTGATATAAAATCTCTGATTTCCGTTATTGGTGTTTTACTTTTATGATCTTGATTTCAACTTACATTGAAGTGTGTAGATGTTCGTTGAGAAAGAGTTTATCGAAGTATTTTGTCAGAAAATCTACCTTGTTCATTTCTAGTTTCTCTTGCTCTGCTTATTACTTGAGAAGTTAGAAACGTCTTTAGTTTAAGTTAGTCGTAGTTGAAGTTCTTAAATCAGAAAATCTCAGCTGCGGCGTTTGTGTTTTATAAACCTTGTGCTCTAAGCTGATAAAAAAGATAGGCAACTTAGTTTTAGTTTACTTTCTTGAATACCATCAGTAAGAGGGAGCTTCCCCTCCTAATTTGAAGAGTAGTTTATCTGTGCATAGCTGTCCGTTTCAAATACGCATTCCAGAGGTGCGAATTTAAACGCCAACATAACACACAAAACTTTTAAGCCAATCATAGTGATGAGAAATAATTTTTATAATTTATAAAATCAAATATTTTGCAAGTTCACTTTATAAAATTGAATTTTATTTTTTTTTCAAAAAAAAATTATTGTTTTTGATTGGTTGAAAGCTAACTTATTAATAACTAATTAACTAAGAAAAACAAAACTCATTGTAATAGTATTGCCTAAAGGCAAGTACTAATAATATTTAATAGAGAGACAAGAAGACTAGTAAAAAGAAAATTAGAAAAAACCAAAAATTGAAAAGTTAAGGATCTATGTATTAATCCCAAAAACAACCTAAATTCTTAATGACGAGAAACTAAAAAAATTCAAAGTAATATATAAGAAAATAGAAAAAATGCAATACAATATATATATATATATATAACAAAACTAAATATGTATTATCATATATATTGTGTTTCTCATTTTCTTTTAAATATATTTTTTAATATTTTATATGTGTACATGTATATATGTGTTAGCCCCATTTTGGCCACTAGAAATTTCAAAATTTCTCCTATCGTAATGTCAAATAGCAGTGTTAATCAGTTTCCTTGATTCTTGTGATTCCTTTTTCAACATGAGAAATTGTTTTATAGTGATGAGAACCTCAAAGAAGTTGATTGCAAGTATCTTTTTAATCCAGTTTCTTTCCCTCACATCCTAAAATTGGAACCACCGAGGATATTTAGAAACTTCACATTCACGCAGTATTATCTCTGAGGAGATGCCTGCATTGTGAAATATTCAATATCTGTAAGCGGTTGAGGCAATTGACACAAGCAGAAATCTGGGAATGAACTAATGAACAAAACTAAAAATTATTGAATACCATGGTGAAGAGAAGGTTTTAATCAAGGATGTCTGTGGCCAAGGTTAGTAGTGTTTTCATTTGATTTTAGAGCTACAGGCATAATCCCAAAAAGTTTATAGAACCACTAAAAAAGTCGATGCATTGTTTAGTTGAAGTGGCTTTAGAAGGCATTGGCGGGGTTTTCCAAAGTTCTCCCAACTTCGTAAAAGGCTGAAAGCCTATTTTAATATAACTTTTCAAAGATGGAAACATTGTGAAAGGCAAAGAGATAAGCGAAGCTAGAAATGAAACAAGGCTCGATGGTACTTTCCATAGTTATTGAAACCTGTCTAGCGGCCGTCGAGATGTTATGGTAACTAGTGAAAAACCCACTGCACTATTCTAAGCAATATGGTGGTTGTGTAGGGTATTGACATAATGATATGTAGAATAGTGGCTTTAAATGTAGTGGTCTCATTCAAAGAAGCATAAATCTGCGATTAAACCCGATTAATCGCGATTTTTAATAAATCTGCAGGCTGGACGATTTTTTCCCCGATTTTTTGAAAAAAACGTTGACTTAAGTCAACGATTTTTTGCAGGTTTAAAACGCGTTTAAAACGCGTTTTAATCTGGAGAAACCCCCGTTTTAAACCTGCCGACGACCTAACATTAGATTCACGCGGACATAAAAAGCCCTAAAAGTTGCCCGAAATTTGTATGTTGCTGGAAAACGCGGACTGGAACAGAAAACGCGACGGACAGAGGCCGACTGGAACAAAAAACGCGACGGAGATCAGACAAGAATCGACGCCCTTTCTTCCTGCACGACATTTCTTCTTCAAAGTTCACACGCACGGGAGGTAGGCCTGAATTTTTATGCATTTTTACGCATTTTTCATGCATTTTCACGAATTTTTCATGCATTTTCACGAATTTTTCACGAATTTTTTCCCTAAATCTTTAGAACTTTGAATAAAATTATAAATAATTTAATTTAGTATTGTTTAGGGTTTTGAGTTAGATTTTGAATAACTGTATTTTTTTAATTTACTATAATTTTTTATATACAGTTTAATTTTTTTTAGTATAATATTTAATATTGAATTTGAAAATTAAAAAAAAATACTAATAATATTATATAGTATAATACTAAAAAATACTGTATTATTTTTAAATAAGTTTATTTATTTATTTTAATTTTTTATTATTATTTACTATTTAAATTTTAAAATTTTAAATAATATTGCTTTATTTTTATTTTAAAATTATTGTATAAAATATAATTTTAAAATGCAATTATTATTTTATAATAATCATGATTGTTATATTTTATAATAATCATGATTGTTATATTATTTTAAAAATATTTACCGTATTTTCAAATTACTATATTGTTATTTTCTAGTTAATTATTTTAAAAATATCATTAATTAATTTTAATTAATTCTTACTCTGACATAGCTGGTTATTTTAAATTTTATCAAATTTCAATTTTATCTTACGAGTGAAATAAAATGCTTTTGCAGATTTCATTCTTGATCAGTGATCACAATGCCGCGTCCGAAAGACTTTGCATGGACACATTGCACACCAATTGATGGTAGTGCAAAGGTTAAATGCAATTGGTGCCAGGATGACGTCGGTGGTGGAATTTATCGATTCAAATGGCATTTGTCAAAAGAACCAGGTAATAACACCACCATTTGCACAAAATGCCCTGCAGATGTCACATATCAGGCGAAACAAGCTCTTTATGGTATCGCTGAGAATAAGGCCAAAAAAGCAAGAACTGGAGTTGAAACAAGTTCTAATTCTGCAAGTGTAAAGAGGAATAACTTGGATGAGGAGGCTGGTGGGCATGGGAGTTGTAGGGAATCCGGATCAACACCTTCTACAGCACATGGCCCAAACACAGGTGGAGGAAACATTGATGCTTTCTTCCAACCTCGTACTACACCAGGATCACAAACTACTTTGGAGAGTACAGGATGGAGGAAGAATGTCCACGATCAAGCGAAGAAGGCCATTGCAAATTTTTGGTACTCCTCGAGCTTGCCATTCCATGCTGCCAGATCTCCATATTGGCAAGCTATGGTTGATGCTCTTGCAGCTGTAGGTCCTGGGTATCGAGCCCCATCTTATCAGACATTGAGGACTAGTATGCTCAATGAGGCAGTAAGTGATGTCAAAGATGTTCTTAAAGAGCATCGATCAGAGTGGACTAATAGTGGGTGCACCATTATGTCAGACGGATGGACAGATAGAAGGAACCGAACCCTCATCAACTTCCTTGTCTCTTCTGATCTTGGCACTGTTTTTTTGAGATCTGTAGATGCATCAGATACAATGAAATCTGCAGCTGCATTGTTTGATATGTATGACTCGGTAGTCATGGAAGTGGGGCCAGAAAATGTGGTTCAATTTATCACAGACAATGCTGCTGCTTGTGTTGCTGCTGGGAGACTTTTGATAGAAAAATACCCCTCCATGTTTTTTACCCCATGTGCAGCACATTGCATTGATCTAACCCTAGAGGACATTGGAAAAATTGAATGGGTTAAGGAGATACTGCACAAGGCTCGCTCTGTTACCAAATATATTTATAATCACACAAGGGTTTTGAGTATGATGCGGTCTTTCACAGAGGGAAAGGACCTAGTTCGTCCAGGGGTGACAAGATTTGCAACACATTTTCTTGCACTACAGACTCTTTGTCAACAAAAAATGAATTTGAAACGAATGTTTGTTTCAAGAGAGTGGATGGAGTCTGGCTTTGGTAATCAAACAGATGGCATGGCAATTGCAGATTACATGTATTCTACTAGTTTTTGGAATGTGGCTGAACAAGTTGTATCATTTTCGGAGCCTCTAGTAAAAGTCTTGAGGCTAGTGGACGGGGATAAATCCCCCATGGGATACTTGTATGAGGCCATGGATAGGGCCAAGGAGGTGATGAGGGGTAGGCTGGAAAATGACAGGGATAGGTATATGCCATTGTGGGACATAATAGATAGGAGATGGGATGGACAGATGCACTCCCCTCTCCATGCTGCAGGATACTTTCTCAATCCATCATTGTTCTACAACTCTTCATTCAGACAAATTGATGCTGAGATCACACAAGGATTGTTAAAGTGCATGGACAAAATGTTTCCAGACCAAGAACGATTGCATGAAGCTATGTCAGAGTTGCAATTGTACAGGCAAGGAAGGGGTTTTCTCTCTTCTAGGGTTGCCGTGGAAGGCCGAAAGACCTTCCAACCAGGTAGACTATAAAATTTTGATAATCTTTTGATTTTTCATGTCACATGATCATTAAATGTATCTTAGATTTTAAGATATTCTTACATGACACTCATCTCCATATAATGTTCTTTGAACTTTCAGCTCAATGGTGGGATTTTTTTGGCCACGAATGCAAAAATCTAAGGTGGATGGCAATACGCATTTTGACCCAGCCATGCAGCTCATCCGCTTGTGAGCGTAATTGGAGTGTTTTTGAACACATACATTCCAAAAAACGCAACCGCTTAACACAAAAACGGATGAATGACTTAGTGTTTGTTCACCACAACCTCCGCCTGAAGCTAAAGAAAGCTCAAGGTGAGACTTTTAATACACTTGCAATCAATTTCAATTGTTGTCATTGTGTTTTTCACTTGTAGAGAAAAGACTAATTTCTACATGGGCAAAAACAGGTACTATTGAGGAAGATGCCCCAATTGATCTCGATGAGATTGATCCTGAGTCTGAGTGGATTGCTGCATCTGATGATGAATTTGAATATTGTATTGCGCCTGAAGATGTAGATATCTTGGAGGAGGCCAGCGTGCCTGATGATCTACTTGAAGAAGCTCGGCGGGCAACCGGTCACCTAACAGCTTCAACATCGGGAGCAGGAGCTTCTGCCCTATAGCACGTCATTTGCTACAATTGAATTTTTTGGAACTTTGTACTTAGTTTATAGGTTTACTTTGTACAAAGTCACAAACTATATTGTAATAGACATTTTGACAACTGTCACAATCTGATATTTATGCAGTTGTAGTATGTTTTGTGCAATGTAATCAGACTAATCACTGATCAGCGATATGAGTATAAGCAAAGAAAATCTATTTTCTATAATTCATGGATTGAACTCTATATTTTATTTGCTCTCAATGTCTGTATGCTATGGAAATGCCATTAAATTTAAAAAAAAATTACTTTCTGACTGTTTTTCTTCAATTTTTTGCAGTTTTTTGTATATCCGATTTTTTCCCGATTTTTTCCCGATTTATTCCCGATTTATTCCCGATTTTTTCAAAAAATCCTGAACTTTTGGTTTGCCGATTTATTCCCCAAACGATTTATGCTGCTATGGTCTCATTCAAGCAAAGGGAACACATTCAACATTTTTTAGATGTTAGCTATTGTGAATGGATGCCTAATGTATCATCTCTAATTCAAAAGAAAGGATAGTTTCTTTATCATATATATATTGGATGCTAATGGAAACTCCATCAAAATATTCTAAATGGGTATAAAAGGCCATTAATATGAATGCCTCCATGGAGCTCGCACTGTAAGTAGAAACTATCAAATGTCACTACCTTGCCCATGCGTCTCAAAAGAAAGAGAAGGAAAGTAAATCACTCATCAAGCATCAGTTGGAAATCACAAACTTTGGCAATAATGTGAGTACAGAGATCCAAGAATCAATAGATGGTGCAATGCGTGAAGGATTGAACGGGAAGGACCGAAAATTTACAATTTTATTGCAAGCCACTCTTTCGGTCTTCATAAACACAAAATGAAAGCGACAAGAGGTAAATATGGTGAGCCAGAAATGGTTTATAAGACTGATCTTTTACAAATGCTTTCAGAGGCCAGCGAGAGCTCGCAGGGGATGATTATACCATTTTCATTACCTTCTCAGCTTATTGTGATAGCAGTGGGACTTCTATGTTTAAGAATAGGTACTTAGATAATGCTTGAGACGATGATGTTAATGCAACTACCAGTCGACAATTTCAAAGTAGGTGATGGATGGAGGTTGTTAAGAGCAAATGTCTTTGATTACAATGAAGACACATTCAATGCTCCAAAAGAGATCTATGGTTTTCCTTCCAAAAGTTGGAAAAGCTCATGATTGAAGTTATTTTGGTTAAATGTTAGGTTGTCTCACTGAATGCAGTGAACTCGATTGTGCGAAATTAGTTGAACTTGATCGTCACTTGTAGTTGCCTTATGCATTTCTAATTGGTGATATGGAAAGACCCAAGTCATATTGCAACTCAAAAGCTGCCTTGAAACAGTAAATTTTCCCGCGAACTTATTGTGTCGGTAGATACTATATCTTCAAATTTCATAAATTATCTGATTTGTGATGATCACAACAATCAAGTGACAGAGGAGAAATGCCCGAGTCTTTACAAATCTATTTCAAGGACTACTGGCAAGTGTGTTTCCTCGGTGGCAAATATGTCGATGACTTCAAAAATGTCTTGAAGGATGTAAACATTCCCTTTCTTTAAATAAGCCTGAAGGAAGTGGAATCCACAGTTGGCTTTCAAAATATCTCTTCAACAATTTCATTCTTCAAAGAATTCGAAGAGCCATGCACATAAAAGTCTAAAGAACATTACCTCATGTCTTTGTCTAAATTTAAAAGGAGGAAAGGGGTCTCTTTTAGAGCGAGAATTCAGGAAGCAATTACAAGAAGACATGTCGAAAATGTAGTAGTTAAAAGTGCTTAGGGTTAGAAAAAGGAAAGAATCTATGTAATGTCCCCTTCTCGATCCTGATCTTTCCAGTGACCGTTGGCTTTTTTCTGGAAACCCGAAGGCTAGTCAGAAGGTAAAATTAGGGTTTCCTATTTTTAAGGATGTCTTTGCTCGGAGTTGGCGGATTCTTTCTGGGTTTTTAGAGAGCTTCGCAGTGGTATGTTCATTTCAGCATTCTAAGCATTTTCAGGAATTTACTATTTTTAGTAAATTCTATTTCTGGCAGTTTTACAGTTGAGTTCAGCGTGGTTGACTTCCTACTCCAGTTTGGTCAGTTGACTTGCTCATTAATGGCTTCAGGGCGCATTTGGAGAGATAAGTGAGTTATTTAATTAAAAAGGTCACGTTTAATGTTATATTTTAACGTTGACCCCCTTGGCCTAGTCTATTGACTTTATGTTGTTTTGAAAAGTGGTCTTCTTGAGGGTGGCGCCTTCATTGAAGATTATTTTATATTTTATCCAAAGTCAAATCAAGATATAAGGTGGACGCATTTATTAAAGTATTGAATTTATTTTAAAAGTGAATATTGAACTTGAAGGAAAAGGACGCCATCTTTGAGGAGATTAGGGTTTTTGACTTTGAGAGGAGTTTAGGGTTTCGAGAAGTCAACCAGAAATTATAAAAGGAAGACTTGGATCATCATTTGGGCATCTTTTATCTACAGGAATGTTATGCTGCCGGATTGGCTTTGGGATTGCTTCGAGGAATGAAGGCCTCCTAGCTCGGGCATCGCTTCTTGCTTGCAATACAGCGACTAGTGGTGATTTAGTCTAGTTTGTGTGTTTGCTTTGAGATTAGTGCATTGTAATCAGCTTGTAGCTTCCTTGTTTCAGTTTTGCATATTAGAGTTTTTCATGAAATTGCATTATTTGCTACAGCAGATTCATGTTTTTATTCATAAGTCAAGAAAACAACAAAATATTGTTCTGGGTGTTACTCCATCTTCATTGCTAGGTCTAGGCGCCATCATCCTCTAATTTGCAGATTTTTTAGAGAAGCCATTAATTTATAAGAGCAGATCGCCCTTCCTTGAGGGCCGTACCATCTGCTGCTTGCATTGAAACCCGTGCATAAATAATTTAAGGTTGTTTGATCTGTTTTCAGTGTCTTAGTATAGGCGCCTTCATTCTTAGGGAATATTGCATTTAGTTTCAAGTCAATCCGTTGAGTTATGGAAGAGTTATGAACATCTGAGTGCTTTCTTAGACTGCTGGTTATTCATTTAAAATTGCAGATTTGTAAAGAAAACCAGAATTGTTATTTGATCATTGAAAGGTTCACTGTTTGGCACTCCTAACTAAGCTAAGGAGAGTTCTTTATGATCTATGTGAGAGTTATGAACAATTGAGGGATTTCATAGGCTGCTGATTATTCATATAAAGTGCAGATTTGTGACAAAAATCAGAATTAGGCTCTTGATCATTGAGAGTGTTATGGTCTTGGCACTTCTATCCAAGATAAGGCAAGTTCTTTATGATGTAATGCTAATCTCTCAAACTCCTAAGCTATTGGCAGGCGGATGATTCTTATTTTTGTAAACTGACAGTAGTACTGGCAGTAAATTTCAGTCTTGTTCAAATCTGGTTGTAATGCTCAATTTCATTTGAAGTTATTGTAATAATTACATCTCCGCCCTATGGTAGCTACTTTCCCACTCTGGGTTAGCAAGCACATTCTGGGTGTTGAGTATTTTCAGCTTTCAGCATTTCTTTTCGAGTATTGTACTTTGTAACACTCCGCCATATGGTCGCCCCTCACTCCATTCTGGATTGGGTAGCACATACTTGGTGTCGAGTTCCCTTTCAGCAAGTAGAGTAGAAGATCCTCTGACCATATGCTCGCCATCATCGGCGCCATTCTTGGTTAGAGTTCCTGCATAAGCAATTTGATTTAGATCCTCTGACCAATGCTCACACCTTGCCCACATCGGGATCCTGGTGTACATTCTGGTTAGAGTTGCTTCAGTACGTTTTGGTTTATCTGCTAACCTTAACGGGTGCATTGATTTGTAAATGGTAAATTGAAAAAGTTGAAAAAATTTGGCTCGGAATATTTCAATCTACCAGTTGTCTTCACAGAAAGCGAAAGTTTTATTTAATAATTGCAAGCTGTGCGGAGAAGATAACAGATGATTTTTGAGCTGTCAATTAAAAAAAGGATTTTCTGGTGAAACTAACAGTCGCTGGCAACTGGAAAGGGCTTATTTGGAGAATCTTTAAATATGCAATTTGGGGGGACATTTAGGGGATCTTTTGGCTGTGAAACGAGAGCCTCTTGGAAGGCTAGGGAATTACACTAATTGATCTTTTGCAATTCATTTTGGGGAAGGAGTTATTTTTCATAACTTAATCTTTGTATAGGGAGATAGAATCTTTGAATTCTGTTTATGTTCTTGAATAAAGGAGACATTTCTAATCCTTGTGTTTGATTGTCTTCTTTAAATTTTGTTGATTTCCTTTGCGAGTCTACAGTTTTCATTCGTAGTTTCTCTTTTACATTATATTAAGATGTGTTCATTGTAGGATCTTTGAGTCTTGTTTTGTTCATGTGTTTCTTGGGGATCATTTTCTTTCCTCCCCCATATCATTTACAGGTTTAAGTGAATGATCCTTGTGTCATTTGCTTTGATCTTTTATTCCAAATCGCTCTCGTATTTGTGTCATTTTTATGCGCAGATGTTTGGTTTCCTTTATTGCTTTCTGGTTAAAAGCACACCTTTGTTTTGTTTTCAGTCCCTTCTAATTCATTGAAAATCATAAGGAGTTGTACCTCTAAAATTCAGAGGAGAATCGCTAATTCAATAGCGATCTCTGGAGCTGTTAGTTTCATTGTCACTGCTCAGTTGAGCAATAGAGAGTCATTTATCATATCAAATCACAGTCACCAATTTGTTTACTAACAATATTTAGTTTTGTACATGTGTGTATATATATATATATATATATATACATGTATTAAATTTCATATTCATCTTTTGTATTGCATTTTTTCTATTTTACGTTGAATTTTTTTAGTTTCTCTTCATTAAGAATTTAGGTTGTTTTTGGGATTAATATATAGATCCTTAATTTTTCAATTTTTGGTTTTTTCTAATTTTCTTTTTAGTAGTCTTCTTGTCTCTCTATTAAATATTATTATTATTATATTTTTTTGCTAAGATTACTTTAATGTTTAATATTTGAAAGAGACCAAGATAAAACCTTACCTCCAGCAATTAACACTAATGATAAACTTTTCACCACAAAGGATATCAAGGTCGGTATTAAAGCTTTGGCAGTGGGGAAGGCTCGGGACATCAATGGGTTACAAGCTGAATATTTGAAATGGGGCTTAGAGCTCTTGGCACGGCTTATCAAGAAGATTTTCAATAGGGTCACTCAGCATGGTTTCCCAACAAATTGGACGACTAGTGTTGTTATCCCTCTCCACAAGAGTGGTGATGTCAACAACCCATCAAACTACCGCACCATAATGATTAATCCCCTTTTTGGGAAACTCTTTGGGAGCATGGTGGAGCGCAAAATAAGTTGTTGGGATGAGAAGGAAGGTAAAAGGGCGAAAGGGAAAGCTGGTTTTAGACCAAAGCATTCTACAATTGATCATTGCATCACTCTCAGACACATGGTTGAAAAAGTTTGGGATAAACAAGGTAATGAGGTATTTTGCTGCTTTGTTGACTTCAAAAAGGCTTTTGACACAGTCCCTAGAAGCAAACTTTGGAACAAAATGGAGCAACTGGGAATTCCGGAAAAGTATAGAGCTGCTGTCCATAGACTTTATGATCAGGTCCAGGCCAAAATCAGAGCAAAGGCGGGTCTTTCAGAGTGTTTTGGGAGCGACATTGGGGTCAAGCAAGGCTGCCCTTTGTCTCCCACCTTGTTTGGACTATACATAGACAAGTTAGAAGAGTCGTTAGACAAGCGTGGAGGTGATGGAGTGTTCTTGGCCACTTATGTGGTCAAATTGCTGCTATATGCGGATGATCTCACCTTAATGGCAAATTCAGAAAATGGTCTTCAAGAACACCTAAAAGCTCTGGAGCTATTTTGTCAAGATGTAGGGATGCAAGTGAACATCAGCAAAACCAAGGTCATGATATTTACGCTGAAAAGAACTAAGAAGCAATTAAATTTTGAATTTGAGGGAAGTTCCTTGCAAGTGGTAAATGAATACAAGTATTTGGGTCTCGATTTTTGCAGCAATCTCAGTTGGGAGACTTGTAGGATAAAAAGAATTCAAGGGGGTTGGAAAGCTCTCTATTTGCTTCAAAACAGATGTAGATCAGCTGAGTTATGGGACTGGAAAACAAAGAAGTTATTTGGGCTGCTTGTTATACCTGTAGTTTTATATGGTTGTGAGGTTTGGGGCTGCAACACATCAGCTTTAAAATGGAGGCAAATAGAAAGATTACAAAAGCATCTAATCACAAGCAACTTCAAAATAAAAAGTACAGTTCCGTATGAGATTGTTCTAGCTGAGGCGGGGGCTTTCCCAATGGAAATGGTGGCATTAATTCGTTTATTAGGTTATTTGAAGAGAATTGAGAATATGGAGGAGCATCGATGGCCCAAAATTGTGGTGGAAGAAAATTTAACTAGAAGGAAGAGCACGTGGATGAGGCAAAATGTCAAGTGGATGGGAAAATGGGGGATAAGCATGCAAGAGTGTCCAAACACAAATGTGGAAATTAAAAGGTATGTCAAAGATAAAGTCAAGCATATCATGTGGTCAAAACAACTTGGTCGAAAAAGAGAATTCTATGTTTTGCATTTTAACCACACTTGTGATCACGAGCAAAAGTATTACGTGGGGGCAGATATAAAGTGGAAGGCTAAAATGCTGATAGCCCAGTTGAGAACTAGCTCTCACCGTTTGAGGTGTGAAACGGGAAGATGGAAAATACCCAAGGAGGCATGGGCAGATAGGATCTGCCGTTTTTGCTCGTCGGGTTTAGTGGAAACAAAGTGGCACTACGTCATGCAATGTAAGGCTTATGAGGACATCAGGTGCAGTTACTCAGATCTGCTTAAAGTCAATTTGTTAGAGGCCTTGTTTGAAGAGGAGAAGATTGCTGAAACAGCAAGTTACCTGATCAAAATACACAGTAGAAGAAATAAAATCAGCAAAGAGTTAGAGGAAAACATGGAGTAGTTGGTGGGGTCTGCGGCTGCTCTATTTGTTGCAAAAAGGCGGTTTTCTGCTCTGTACCTTGGGTCCCATAGGCCAGCCGGTCTCGTGGACGTAATTAAAAAAAATCATTCATTCATATCTTTTATTTGATATTATTTGAGCTATCAATTGAGCTTGACCTTATTTTATTTCCTTCTTTTTCTTTTAAATTGTTTGAATTTTATCAAGTTTATTGCTTGTTGTCTCTTGTTTGCTTTTTATGAATTTCTCTCTTGTCAAGTTATTGCCCTCTTGTGCCTTGTTTCGTGCGCAACTCCTTCTCACTTCTTCCCTTCTCATACCTTTTTATGCTTGTCTTGGTCTGCATCTTTTCATTCTTTCCTTGTGCTCTAATTTTCATCCTGATGATGGATCACAGAGTGTGATCCGAAACGTTGATACAAAAAATTAACATGCAATCGAATCCAAAAATCTTTTACAATTATCTATATGGATTGTGGAAACCTGTTATCCCTAAAAATATAAAGTGCAGGATGTATATTGATTTTCCAAACTATCAATGACTGAAAATGCAAATGCACTATTCAGATGACCAACTATAACAAGAAGGTATTTTTACAATCATTTGGCATGCAAACTACATCTCCATATTATTGTAAATGAAAACTTAACTGATTACAAGCTTTTAGTTCAGTTCAACATGATAGACTGCTTACAATGCACAACCCAACATTCATGAGATGATGTAATTACAAAACTGTTCAAGACAGCAGCATATTATTATGACTAAAATGCAGACTTGGGTTTGATGATGATTACAATAATGTACCTGCTTCCTCCACATGCGCCTGACTTTCTACTAACTGGATGCGCCAAAAATTCCAGGAAGAAACCACGCTTTAGATGATCAAATCGATGGATGTTTTCCAGCAAGACTTCTTGAAGCCGACTGCAGCCAAATATATATTTTGTCTTTATAAATAAGACGTCCTCAACAATAGTTGAGCTCTTTGATTCTTGACTTAATTCCCGTTTTGTGCTTTGCAGCTGCTCAAACAATCGCACCCAGGTATGATCAGGCTTACAAGCAAGCAACTACCGACTTCACAATGAAACAATTCTACTTTTTGTCTAACTTTTGTCTCATCCTCTCAGAAAGGACGAAGATGTTCCCATTTCAGAATTATTAGTTTCCAAATAAGATGATGATCAAGTTTAGCTATCTTCATTTGATGTACATCATGAAATAATTCCCACATCTTCCAGAATATTCGATAGGCTTAGCAATTGTTGATGTCTCGTCATAAAATATCGATCCCCAATATAGATGGCCTAGTAGCTTTATTGAAGTGTTTGATTCGAAGGTGGCACCACTTTGTTTTCTAGCGGCAAAACTCTATCTCTATTCTCTCCAATATACAATAAATAAATCGAACTCCTGATATGCCTAGAATGACTACTCCCAAATGGTGTGCCAAAATTTCTAGAGGATATCTCTATTAAAATCTGCAATGTTAATTTCCCAAATCAATTTCTCCAATAACTGCAATAGTTCTCCAACAATGTACTCAGCTCCAGAATAAAATCGAAATGCCAAAGATTGAGCATAAACTTTCAAAATCGAATCTTATCCAAAATTTGGCCAAAGGCCATTAAATTTTGGCAATGAACAAACCTCTAACAATGAATTCTTCCTTCCAGCAATACAAGAGCTACTGCAAGTATCCAACTCTCAGAAATCGATTGCAACAATAAACCAGCTGCTGTAATGGTGATGATGAGATAATAAATCAGCTAACACAACAACTTAGCTAGGGCAATAATACATCAGCTATTGCACCTGTCAAACTCTCTAATTAAGCTCCTGTAGAAACCCTAGATGGATTTCTCAACAACTGCAGCTAGAGTCTTCAAACCCTCGAGCAAATGCAAGCCTCAGCTTTTACCACATAGGTATGAGAAATAGAAAATAATGCAAGACATGCCTAATGGCTTGCATTCAACTCCTTATAAAGAATTCTCATTCACCTCCAAGAAGCTTCTAGAATAAAATATTATTTTATTCACTTAAGTGATTTTATGATTTATTATTTTATTTAGTCACTTTATTAATTAAATATAAAGTCATCCTTAAGATATTAATTTATTGGAATAACTTTATAAATAATTAATCTAATAGTTAATAAAAATAATCAATTAATCTATCCTTTTGAAATATCATTAATTTGGACAACTTAATCAATTAATTTAATTAAATCACAATACCTCCAATTCGGGGACATGACAAAGTGGCAGAGTATATTGAGTAGAAGGAGTTTGCATGCTATGCATTCATGGCCAGAACACCATCAAAATATGGGTAGACTTAGTTTATGTTTGTAGAATGACCATTAAGGGAGGGTATTAAAGTATTATTGTAATATTTAATGGTCATCTTAGCTTTTAGTTAGTCAATGGTTTACTTTTAGTTAACTTAGTTTGCTTTAGTTAGCTTTTAGTAACTTCTGATTCTGTTTTAGTAACTTTCCGTTATTTGCTTTAGTTTGCTTTAGCTAATGATTGTTTCTTTGTAGAAACATTGTCTTGCAATTTTTTATATAAGGAGTATTCCTCTCCTTTGTAAATAATGAATATCGAATATCAATTATCATTTTAGTATCCAGTCGGGATTTGGAGCCAATTCATTGGGGGAACTTAGGTGCGTACAAACAACTATGGATTCGTCCTGAACGAATTTGCATGAACTTGTGAAGAATCCGGTAAAAAAATTGCGTGCTCGATGCTGAACCTAATGTAGATCGCCTCTTAAAATTTTGAACATCTCTGATTTGTTTGGTCATATATTTTAATAAGGAAAAGAACATAAAACTGGGGTGGGGGTGGGGTGATGTGGCAAAAACCGCACCGCCACAAAACCGCGTTCCCTGGGCCCGTGCCGCGTGGCACCAACGGAACCCACCGGAACCAAAAGGGCACCGACCGGGAACATGAGACACAAATAAAGGAAAACAATGCATTGATGATTGTTCAAATCAAGATGTCACCAATGACGTATCGCTTTACCAGGCTTGGCTGGATTGAAGATAATATTAAGAAGGACATAAGAAGCCAAATATTGGGAAAGAAGACAATAAAATAATAATAATGGATGATGAAATAAATAATGGAATATTCTAATAATTGGAGACAAGAAGGAACATGGACTTGGGTGGAATGGGCTCCAGAAGCCCACTAGGGATTCCAAGTCTTGCTGGCGCAAGGCCCTAATTACATAAGTGAGATGAGGGTAAGACTGCACCTCATGTGATGAATTTGGCGTAATGGGATACCCCCAACTTGGTCTTGGTCGCAAGAGGTTCAGCCTCCAAAGGCTTTGTGCCCCAGATTAGAAGTAAAAAATCATTGTGGACGACCTACACACCCATTAATAGTTATGTAAATTACTTAATTTCATTACATGAGTACATATATATTAGTAATTAACTTTGTCATTGGTGTTTATGAATATTGCCAACACAGTATATTAGGAAACATGCATGGTTCATCTAGATTTATGCTGCATATATATATATATTTATGATTTTTATATGTTTTTGTACCGATGAAGAAACGAACCCAATTCTCAAAATAATGTCAGCCGAATCCACGTACTAAACCATCAAACCCGAACCTGAACCCGAATTGGTATCAAGATGGGTAACTCAGCTCCTTTGGATGCAATGGTGTTGTCCATTATTTTTAATATATTAATTAATATCTCTTTGTTTGACTTTTTCTTTTTTCTTTTCATTTAACATTGTGGCAGTGAATCACTTTGGTTGTTGAATCATAGTTCCCTCATTGAAACTCAATATTCAATTTTTTGGCAATTACTTAAGTAAACAAATGACAATGTATTAAGCCAATGCAATTTATTGATAGGTATAAAATTAACGTTGCACAAACTTTCAAATGATTTCCTTGCTTTGCAATAGTAGTTGCATTGCCTATTTATATTTTCATTTGTTCTGCAGTTAAAAGAGATTTTATGCAGTACAGTTTCTACATTTTCTTTTTTAGGTATTGACCTGCATGTGTTTTAATTTGTTTTTTGACATTGATGCTCTTCTCCATGCAGTGGAGATCAATTAGTGGGGAAGAACTGTCCATGCTTATTTTATCAGGACACTATATTGCTATTGCATTAGTTGATAAGCACAAACTCAGGTAATTTTCTGTGATTGTCTGATCTACAGTCTATTTTTTATACTGATAGCAAAACTTGACTTGCCTTATATTATGTTGTAGTCTCTTCCAATTCATTTCTGCTTCCAAATGCTGTTTGGGAAATACCGTCAAGTTCAACATAAGCTACTTCTCTTTAAAATATCATAACACTTAATTCTGGCACAAAGAATTTGTATGTCTCTGAAGCTAGGTTAATTTTTTTTTAATTTGCACCCTTCCAATGCAGAATATTTGTGTTTTTCTCATTTTAAATCCATTTTGAAATATTTTTCTCTAAAAAAGTTTTTTCTTTTGGTTTGTTTGAGCATTAGGATAATTGGGAGCATCCCCTAGCACGTACCAGTTAGTAGGGTTGAACTTAAAAATTAGGATAATTGGGAGTATCCCCTGGCACATACATGTTATCTACTCTACAAATGCAGCCCCTTGTAATTTAAAAATTATGTAGGAAATTTTTGCATTGACTTTGCAGATCACACCATATGAATCTTCGGGATGAAATGATGTGTTAGGATTAGGAATTAGAGCTCTTAACAGAACGATAATAAATAAGCTAGCTATTACATTTATTGATTTGTAGTACAGACCAATTTTTATGTTAAGTAGTTATTTCATACGGTGAAGGTCTTTTTTTTTAACTTTGTGTATAATGGGTCTTTGGTTTATACCTGGGTAAGCCACTACATCATTAGAAAAAATGTGTATTATTTCCAATCTCCACTGCCTTCCTCAATCGAAACTTGAGCAGTCTTCCACTGTGATGACTTTGGCATCCGGAATATGTATGTGGAGCTTGATTGAAAATAGTAACCCACTAAACCAACCCTTTTGTGACAATTGTTTACCCCATGTTCTTCAGTATAATATGGATCATAATGGAACACAATGATCATATGCAAATGAAATACTATCTGCAGTATAACATCACATCATTATATGAGAACATAGTATGGAAAATAGAGTCTTGATTATAAAATACATGATGTACATTCTCCAATCTGTCAACCGTGGCCTGCATAATGAGATGCCAATTGATTATGGATGGAGATCCCTAAGTGATAATGGACAACTCTCACAAAAACTTGCCATAGGTAATAGGGATGATGGTTGATCTTAACTGTCATACTGAAAATTACTAAATCAAAAATATAAAAATAATTATAACTTCTGTACAGCATAGTACAACTACAAGATAACAGATCTTATATAACATCAACTCTTTTGTTTCTTCTTTTACATTGTCTACATGTAACGATCTTAAGAACTGCCTACATCTATCCTCTCCTCTAAAGTTGCTTGTCATCCTTAATGACTGTCAGTGGAAGGTTGAGAGATCCACAATGAACCTACAATTGTGACACTCTCAGGCTGCATCTTTGTTGGTAAGGTTACACCTGATAAAGTCCAACAAAAGTGGAAGTATGAATGGGTAACTCTGTTGTTGACAAGGAAGCTGCCATTAAAGATGGTACTAGCATCATCAACTGTGGTGTCATTATTGTTTTGTGTGCCCTATGTTTGATAAGCATTGTAGAGTCTGAGCTTGGGTAGTTAAGCGTGATGCTGCTGCTGAGCCATTATCCTTTTTCTCTGGCAATTCCTTTTCCAGCATTACTTTACTAGCATCATCAACTGTGGTGTCATTAATGTTTCGTGTGCCCTATGTTTGATGAGGGTCGTAGAGTCTGAGCTTGGGTAATCAAGTGTGATGCTGCTGCTGAACCATAAGCCTTTTTGTGGCAATTCCTTTTCCAGCATTACTTTTTCTCTTTTGGAAAGTTTAAAATATTTCAGTACCTTCTTGGTACCTTTCAAGATTATTGTAATTCACTCCTCCTATGCCTTTTACCACTCCTCCCACTCAGCTCCCTTTACCTTCATTTTGCTTATCCCATTTTGCTTCATTATTTTGCTAACAAATCAACCTACAGCTCTTCAATGAAGAATAGATGTCAGTTTGCTGAAACTCTATTTTGTTGATATAGTTCACAAGTTAGTCATTTTTGGGGTAGCCATGTAAAACATGTTAATCTTTCCCACTATTTCACCCCTATTTTACATGGATTCAGTCAAATCTAATACTGTTGAATATCTGATATTTTTATTGCATTTGCCAACCTTTTGTGCAACTCGGATGATTGAATATGAAGGTCAGTCCCCTTCTCCAGCTTCCCCTTCTTTCCCTTTTGAAGAAGATGGTGCTGCTAGAATGATCTTCAGACATTGAAACATGTGCTTTTGACGGTATGCTTCATGGTGTTATCTCTGTTGACAGTATAGTCGTTTGTACTTGTTTGAATGGTAATGATATGTGCCTGAATGATAGAGTTATCTGTTATTTATTTTGGAAAAACTGTATCCTCAATGGTGTGGGTAGAAGGTGGCTCACATTGATTATGGTTCTAACTGGGCAGTATAAATGACATAAGCTTATCAGCAAAAACATCCATATGGGCAAAGGATGCCCGGTATTGTCATCAAGGGCTTGCTGTTTGATGGTACATTGTTTACACCTGTCATAAGGTTTGTGTTCATATTTGAGCTTGGCAAAGAAATTTTTTCAAACAAATTGATCAACTGATAAAGTTCGAGAAAAAATTGTGTTCAAATTTGATTAATAAATCTGCAAATTTTATTTTTAATAAGAAATAAATCCAAAAGATTGTCAAAAGACTTAAGCATTACTAAATACATTTGAGATCTATATAAAAAAATGTCCACACAATAATTATAAACTTAAAATTATTTAATTGAAATAAAATCTTAGTTAAGAAAACCTAATGAAAACTAAATTGTAGTAACTTTAAATTAAATATTAAATATATTTTTTTAAAAAAATTGAACATTAAAGAAGCCTGAAACCTAAAATATAAAACTAATTAAAAATACTAAATGATAAAGTTTAATAAAATGTCTAAATATTTTAAAAATAAAAGAAGTGTAAAATTATAAGCAGTCAGAACAGTGATGAGGAGTATGTGTGGAAGAAGATTTTGGCAGGGGGAGGGACTTTTTATGCAAATTTTAAATTCCCTGCAAGGCTTGGGAAGGGAAAAGTTCAGTCTTTGCTCCCTTTTGGCAACAATCCTTGCCATGCGTTTGGTGCCAACACCATCTTTCTTGGTGTTGTCTACCCTCCTCCAACTTGAAGATCCATGCCAAAGTGGAGCAGGTAGATTTGTTGGCAAATGATTTGAAAGACACAAAAATCAAAGAAGTCAGATAGTTTTGAAGGAAAAAGGCCTTATCGAGAAGTTTGTAGATCTTTAAAATAATGTTCAATCCTTGGAGGAGTAGGGTGTCGATTTTACATGGAAAAACCTTACCAAAGGTCTCTTCTTGGTGATCTGCCCTAGAAAAGAAGAGAAATCAAGGATTCTAACTGCACGCCTTTGTCTCTGGGACGGGGTTGGTTTTTTTGCAAGATTGGATTCCTAATTTTGACCCAACTCTTTGGACTCCTAGTCATTCCTTAGCTTCGATTCAGCTTTACAATTTTTAGTAGAGGTCTTTGGCTGCTCTTTTTAAGATGGGGAACTCCTTGAAGACCTT